>JACDOX010000002.1:14242810-14297677 GCA_014549065.1 Cardinalis cardinalis
TTTTTTTTTTTTTTTTTTTTTTTTTTTTTTTTTTTGCATTCTTCAAACTAAGAACCGGAAGTATTGACAAGACAAATAAAAAAGCACAGACACTTTCTCATAGACACAAACAGAGTTCTCTACACAGCAATATTTAAGTTAGCCTGTCTGAAAGCCAAGTGCCTGCAGTGGGAAAGTGCCATATTAATTACATCAGTGGAATTATGCACTTTTAAAGTCAATTTTCTTAATGTATAAGACATAAGATAATTGTAAATGATCTACTGGAAATTTAAAAATCAGGATTTTTTAGATCCATATGTACTATGCTTTAATTAAAACCCTATTAGTTTGAGAAGTGATTTATCCAAGTCTCAATGCGATTTTAATTTTAGACTTTTGACTCCACATATTTAACAACAGATTAATGTTGCTGCCACAATATATCATTAACAAAACATGCCTTGAATACTTTGGAAGAGAGGGAAGCTATGTGTGAATGCATCACAATCTTAGTGAATGTGGGAAATAATTTTAGTGCTACAGGAGAAACTCCATGGCATGACTTTTTGCTGCGAGTTTGTCCAGTAGAAATACTTCTCTTCCTTCCACCTCCTATCTCCTTTCTTCTTCTCTTAAGCTAACTGCACATATCCCTACATCAATGCTAGAAGTCTTCTTAAAAGGGTCTTGAGGGTAGGATGTATGTAAAACACAGTTGAATGAGCTTTTGGGTTTAAAAAGCAGCTAAGGCATGACAGGAATTGGAGCAGTTGAAGTTTCATTAGATAAGTAGCAGGTTATGGATATAGAAACAGCTGATGGCTGCTATCAGAAGGTGAAAGGAGTGTGTGGGAGTACTTTCAAGATGTTTTCAAGGTAGCCACCAACACAGGGTGTCCTTGGGTATGATGAATGGGTGGCAGCAGGAGAAGATGTTTAGAGCTATTCCATTGCTTTCATTCACAGACTGGAGCGAGGGAGCCCAGCAGAAGTAGCCAAGTTTTGTTAGTGCAGCATGGTGCCTCCATTAATAAATTATACTGTCACCCTGATTTTTTAAGATTTTCTAAGCCTTCTGATGTTTACAGTCTTGTAACTAACTTTCTCACACACTTTCTGTAAATAACTCATTGTTTTGCATTCTTTTATGGAGGAAGAGAAATTTGATAGACTGTTGGTTTGTCCAGTGTCATTGGAGAGGTAGCACTTTCACCCTCCAATCCACTGTCACWTTTAGAAAACTATAAATTTTAAAGTCAGATAATAAACTTCCCTTTTCTTCACCTTGAGAGCAGCAGTGTGTTATAATGACATTCTACCTGCTCACTGGGGCCTCTCTATCCTGTGGTCCCTGGATAGGCAATATGGGCTGGAAAAGCAAAGTGGTTTGCTATGCCACAACATCTGAGGACATCAAAGAACGTCAGGGTTTGAAAGGAGGGTGTAATGAGGACAGAGCCAGGCTATTTTTAKTGGTTCCCAGTGACAGGACCAGAATGGTGGGTTCAAACTGAAACACAGAAAATTTCCCCTGGATAGGAAGAAACGCTGTGAGGGTGACCAAGCACAGATTGTCCAGGGAAGCTATYGAATCTCTATCCTTGGAGATATTCAAGAGTCATCTGCACACAGTCCTAGGCAGCCTGCAGTAGGTGGCTCTGTTTGAGGAAGGGTTTTGGACCAAATGACTCTGAGAGGTCCCTTCCAAGCTCAACCATTCTGTAGTTCTGTGACATGTACAGTCTCAGTGTCCCTGCATCAGTCACTGCCCACACCTCAAAAGTGAACCAGGGTGCCTTCAATATTTGGTCTGAGCTGCTCTTGCCTAAAAGTAGATACCAGATGTATTAGCAGTAGCTGGTGGTAGATGGCAGACACAGGTACTATAGCCACTCTGCTGCCAGTGCACAAATTATACCAAAATTATGTTCAGTCCAGCTCCCAGAGAAGAGACATTTATTACATGGAATAACTGTTTTTGAGAAAGTTAGAACTGCTGTGAATTACAGAAATAAATGCTGTTGTGTCTCATTTCATGCAAGTAGTGTCTTGTTGAGAGACAGAATAACAATGTRTAATTTTCACATGAATCTTCTCTCATCAATTTTGTTAAGAAGCCTATAAAAAAAACTAGATGAAATCATAACTTGCCTTTAACTGGGAAGAATTTTTACTGTAGACATAACTTTGGTGACCTACACTCTAAAAATGGGAACAAGATGCCGGGAGGATGGGTAATTGGCCGTCTCCTTGTGACATGAGTCTAACGTTCCCAGAATGTTTTTGTTAGGGACAATTGTCTTGACATTTTCTGTAGAAATAATGACTTGTTCTCTTCCTAGTGTAAGGAACATGACCTGGCCACAATTAACCAGTTGCTAGAGGACCCAAAGTTGACAGCGGTGAAATATAGAGAGTGGAGAAGCACAAACATCATGCTGGTCCAAGATATTTATCAGCAGCAGGAGGCCCAGGACATGTCCACAGAGAATAGTGAAGAGCAAGAAATGACTCCACAGCCAGTCACTGAAAGTGCTATTTGATCAATGGCACATGGCAAGTTTTCTCTGCACGGGTCTTCAYGTACAAGCGATTTAAGCTGCTGTATCTTGAGGTTTGTTTTTCGCAAGTGTGCTTCAAAAGGAAAACAATCCATTCTTCAAAGTTTTAAATGCTCTTGCAGAGCTCATGTAATGTCAAATGGGCAAGTTCCCCAAACTTGTCCAAGTCGCACAAAAAGCACGCCTGAATGTGGCCTGCATATATAAGAAGACTATTTAACAAAGCAGCAAAGAAACGTTTTTCAGTTTTTGGAGAAGAAAATTATAAGTGTCCAGCTCCTGGAGGACACAGAACTATGTAATATGTACTGTATAAATATGAGATCCTTGGGATTGTTTTTATCATACAACTTACCTTGAAATGAAGCTAATCTGATCCCAACAGGATGTAGCCTACTCTACCTTTTTACCCTCTAAGGTAACCCGATGTATTCATTTTCATCTCTGTACCCGTTTACTTTCACCACTCAACTAGTTTAAATGGAGACAAATGGAAGAGTAATTATGCATGAATTGATACTGTTGACAGCTGCCAGGCACCCAGTTTGGGCTCTGCCTGATGTTTTTTGAATTTCAAATTTATTTATGGTCCAGACCAAGAAGGTACTGTYTTTCTATGTGAAGAAGAGGTCTCTAAGTTTTTGCTAACATGTAATTCTCTTCAGTGAGACATGATTCAACTTTTCTTATGGACTTGGCAGAATTCCTTGGAAGATTATGTTCTTCTTTCTTATTTTTGACAATTGGGAGTATATAAGGTACAAGTTCATCCCAGAGTACAACTTAGGGAAGGTGACCATATTCACAAGCCAGAAGCTAAATGACTCAACTCCTAATGTGGACCTGGAGGGGTAAAACAAAGCTGCAAATATTTTTGTAAATATATGTAATTTTATGACTTATATGAATGTGACTATGTACTGTATAGATGTTTTATTTATATATTTATATATGCTGAATTTCCTAATATAAATAGGCACATGTGGACCAAGCCCACCCAGCTGTGAGTGCTTACAGATTGACTTGAAATGCCTCTTTATTTTGTGTTACATTATAGATCACAGTAATGGCTCTGCAGCTGAGGCAAATGCTGTGACTCTTCTGCTTTTCTAGCTTGAGTTTTAGATGAAGAAAATCTGTACAACTTTGGGCCTGAAAAAGATTTTCTAGAAAGTTTCAAGACTTCCCTTTGGAGGAAAAAAATAAGAGGTTTTGCTGCAGGATCATGATTTTTTGGCTTCGTTGTCCTCAGTACAGGGTTTTGGGCTTTTGCCTTCTTCTCTTCTGCAGTATAAGGAATTTGCTTGCAGAGTGCTGAATTTTGAAAAGCAAGAATTAGTCCACCATTCCCAAATTAATGTCACTACAGGAACTGTGACAATCTGCCCTTCTGTTGCTATTTCATGAAGATATTCTTTGTCATTAGATTTCAATACAGTTTATCTTTTAAAGCAAAAGACASTATAGAGATACAGCCATATTCACTTCTCTTTATACATTTTATGTTTTATCATAGCTTAATTGACAAAACAAAAGAYAATGGTGTTAGTGGGAAGCTTTGAAATTTTTTCCACCTGTGTAGTGATTTGTTTGAGTGTTGATATTSCATTTTTAATACTCAGCAGCTTTTCTTTTAAAATAGCGGCAAGGAAATAGAAGAAAATGACTAAATAGGGCAGCAGACACAAAACCCAAATGRTTAAAAAGCTATTTTTTTCAGGAAATCATCGTATGAATGGTGATTTCATCACTTCACTAATTCTAACTAGAAGTTAAGCAAGCTAAATACCTGGTGCAATTTGGTTTGGAGTAATTGCATCTTAAAAGTGGAGCCCATTTTTAGGTTGCTTTTTTTGTTCTTCCTTTTTTTTTTTTTTTTTTAATAATTCTTCCACCATTCCCATTGAAATGCTGTCAATTAACTGCTGAGAGCACCCTGAAAATAAGGAGTGTGGGGATTTATCTGCTTGGTCCATTAAATTTTTAACTACCTGGTGCTAAGTAATGGATAAATATTGGAGGACAAATTGCATTTTCTATCACACATGTGAGTTTCTCATGAAACAAAGCACRTAAACACTGTTTTCCTTCAAAATCATCTTCACTGAGATGCTGAAAAGAGGCACATGCTTAAGTGGCCTGTTGAGCTGGGCCAGACAAGTCAGTGCCTTGCAGTTCTGAGCAAAGTCTGAGTCAACTCCATTTGCTGAAGTAGATTTGCTGGATACAAAGAAAAGCCTATGTGGTCTGTACATGCTGTGTTGGCTCTTTTCACACTGCACTTGTGTAAACATAGACAAAACAGCTTTTCCAAATCTAGAGACAAAGCGATGCCCTTGGACTGCCCAAACTCCACTATTGGTTTTGACAGATTACATAGCCTGAAATTGCTTTTAAATTACTCTCTTTTAGATGGTCAGTAGATACTTATTGTTGAACTATTGAGGCTTTGGAGACCTACTGAGCATGGGTTCTATCACCGCTTAGAAAAAAAGAGAAAATTCTTGAATGAGGTTACTTTATTCCCAGTTATAACTTTAACAAATTTCTTTGTTCCGGAAAGCAAATGTGTGGATGGGTTTTATGTACTGTCCAGGAAGTCTTAACTCCACTCCCTTCAGCTACTACTTAGACTCAAAATCATGGAAAGCGTGGAAAATGCAAAGTGAAAATTGCAGTGAAACAGGATTAATTTTCTGGCATTGCTAATTACTGTGACAGTTTTTGCCTGAGTTTATCACAAGGGGCTGCCCAGCAGCRTGAAAGCCATAATCAGAGACAGAATTACGCACAAGCTGACAGCTACAGCGGGGAGCCGCCCCAACAGGAGAAATTTGGACAAGTCTGTGCTCTGCTCAGTGATGCTTGCAGTAACTGGTATTTCTTGGTCTGGATTTGGAAGACCTGCATTATTGACTCATAGCATAGGGAGCTGTGCATCCCTAGTGTGTGAATGTCAGGAAGTCTTTAACCATCTGCCTCAAGGGACACGTTTTATACACTTTTTTGGGAGAAAGTATGCGTGTGTGGATATGTGCACATGCACAATTTTGCTTCTGTCAGTAAAGCCAGTTGGTGCAGCAAGTCCAGCGATGGAGATTCTGGAATTCCTGGTAACAATACCTAATTTCAACTGTTTCTGCAGCTATTCTGGAAATCAAATCTCTCTGTTCTGGTGGTGTACATCTCATGAGATACCAGAATAGGATAGATACCAGAGATAGGATCATGTTTCCTTTCCTATGATGGAAGAGATTCCATGTGGGGATTGTGAATATTTTTACATCTAGCTCTGATGATTCAATCAATACTAGGGTTTCACCTTGTCATGGATTTAAGTGCAGATGGAGATGAAACACCATGCAGCTTCTTGCTCAGCCCCCCTCTCTTTTCCTTCCCCATCCCTGTGTAATGCAGGGCAGAATTGAAGTAAAACCTGTAGGCTGAGACAAGAATAGTTTTATAACTTAAAGTAAAATACAACAGCAATGATAAATAATAATAATGATTAAAAAAGGAAAGAAACCCAAGCAAGTGATGTACAATGCAATTGCTCACCACCCASTGACCTGCCAGACCYTTCTTCCCAAACCCAGATCAGGCCCTCCTCCCAAGTAGCTCCCCCTGGTTTATTTACCTGGCATGATGTTCTGGGATGTGGAATATCCCTTTRGTCAGTTCGAGTCCCCTGTCCCAGCTATGCTCCCTGCCAGTTTGGTTTTTTGTGCATTTCCTCACTGGCAGAGCACGAGACAAGGAAAAATATCCTTAGGATAAAAAATGGCTTAGCAAAAAACAAAACACCAGTGTGTTATCAATACCATTCTCATTCTGAATCCAAAACACAGCACTGTTACAGCTACTGAAGCAGAAGTTAACTATATCCTGATACCAGGAATAAACAGGAATAAATAATGTGCTACTTCTCTTTTTTGCAAATAATTTTAATTTTGGAGGATACCATCATATTGASAGAAAAGGCTGATGTGAGGCAGTCAAGGAGGGAGAGGAAGAAAAAACATGGTATTTGATGTAAAACTGTGCAAATTCAGAATTTAAAATTATTTCTAACTTGAAAAAATTATGGGTGTGTTACATCTCTTGTGTAAGCCTGTAAGCTTACATCTATTACAGATTTAATATGAAAACCTGCATTTTTAAACTTTTCAAGTAGCAAAGGAACCCATGAAAGCATACTTTTATGAGGGGAACTCCATGTACTGTGATTGGGTTTTGGGCTTTGGCCTTTTTGCTACTCTTTTGCTTGTTTAGTCATACAAAAATAGCCAATTGTAACCATTGTAACCAAATGARGGCCTGAGTTTACTTCACTTATATGAGACATGTCTTTCTGCTAACAGGAAGCCAAAGTGTTTTTCTTGTAGTAGTGGAGCCAAAGTGGAATTTCCTGTTTTGTGTGGGGCATTCAAAGCAGCAGACATTTTAAGATGTCAGTGAGCATTTCCTTGATGCTTGAAGATTTATCCCATTTTCGTTTGCTTCAAACTGCAACATTATTGCATTTTTTAAAAACTGCATTCATTCTGAACTGAAATGAAATTTGATGTGAGAAAAGGAAAATAGAACCGAAAAAATCTTGGAGCTAAGATCATGCTGAAATTCACATCTCTGCATAGGGTAGTAGGAGCTGAGCTTGCCAAAAGCTAAGCATTTCAACAGTGAAAAAAATTGTAAGGTGTTGAAAAGAGTACTACATTCCTTGAAATTTGCTATGGGAGAAATTCCAAGACCTGTCTGCTCTGGAAAAATGAATATTTTCCTGATTTATTTCCGCCTGATAAAAATCCAAAGGGAGTGTTTTATAAGATGGCAGCAAGTTAAAGATGAAATATGCATGTAGTTCATTGATAGCTCAACAACCTTGATGTATGATCTGGAAATGGTTGACTTTAGATGACTCAGCCTGTAACACTCAGCCTGTAGAATCCATTTCTTTGGGAAAGCATTGTAGCTACCAGTGTCTGAAGCTTATGCACCCCATCTGGTCCACATGAGGTCCATTTTGAAGATGTAGGTGAATGTCCATTCTATAGGGCAAATAGTTTGTGTCCTCATGCCATAGCTTAGGAACCACTCCCTGTGTCCTAGATGCCTTAGGACCTGCCCAAATTATTCTGACTCTTGAAGCTGCTTATGGCAGTTTTATCTTCTCCCAACTAAAAATAAAAAGAGGATATGAGAGCACATCTCCCTATCCCATATGAATTAAAACTAGCACTAGTCTAGCAAAGATTAATGTAAGTCACCTTATTTATGAGTGTTTACCAAAATAGCTCACCTGGTGAAAAGCCACTTGTGCAAAAAAATAGCAGTGGTCTTGTGCCAAGTTTTCAGTGCTGAGGGCTGGGCCAAAGGAGGAATGGATGTGTCTGTCCCACTGTGCTCTGTGTAGAGAGGAAAAGCCATGCACAGATGCACAGAAGAAGATTTACAGGGACTTCTATCAGGCAGTGGCAGGACCTGCATCACCACGAAAAGACATGGGATCCAAATTCAGTATTTTATCTGCTGAGTCTTTTTTTTTTTTCTTCACTAGTTTAAAACTCACAGCACAATGTTGGCACTCAGCGCTGCCTTTTTACTGCTTGTTGCCTACAYGTGTGAATTGATTTTCATGGAATGATACACACATCTTGCAAAATGAGAGCCTTATGTTTGCACTTGTCAATTAAACACTGAAATGAGAGAATATTTTGCTCAGCCTTTTTTTTCTGCTTATTTTCACTGCAGATTTTTCAGTTTACTGCTATAAAAAGAAATAATTTTTTGCTGGTTCTTTAAGCAAGCAATTTCCCTGTGGGACTAATATTATTATTAAGTTGTRTAATCTGAAACCAGGAAGAGTCAATGAATGGTTTGACTAAGGAATGCCTTCTACTAGTTTGCAATGTGATATTTGAAACTGCTTTTAAATTAGCAAACTCTAACTCTTAATTGGTTATTGTAGGCACCCTTTAGGAAAATCAGTCTCTTCTGACAGGTATGGAGCATTACTAGATTATTTTTAAGCTCCCAGAGCAGCCTGCATCAATTAAAAGAAGATAGGTATTTTTGTCAAAAGGCTTTCAGTTTAGCTGGAGAGGCCAGCCACGTATGGTGAAAGTGTGTTTCCTAGAAAATGAACTTGTCCTAAGGGCTCAACTGAAAAAAGAATGTCCCTGTCTCTGTCCCCTCTCTTCCCCCATCCTCCTACATGCTGCCACTGCTTGCCTTGGGCTAATCAGCTCATCATTTGGCACCTCTGTCAGCTCAGCCAAGTCAGGCAGCAGGGAACAGGCACATCAAGCTGGATATTCATCTACAGTGATGATAACTGAAATTGCCTCATGGAGAGGATCAGTGCCTGGAAGAGTCCTCAGAAGGGATRCAGCTGGATTCTGTCGGCAGAAGCAGAAGGAAGAAGAATCATGGAAGTGGGAAGGAGGAGAGGGGCTCTTTCCTTTCAGAAGTAAAGCATTAGCTTGGCTCATGTTCCCACAAAATTATACCTTTGCTTCTACCAAGCAATGATTTCTCTTTTTTCTCCCTGCTAGACAGGGAGTCATGAAGACAACCTGAGGAAACAGTTTTCATGTAACCTCAGCCTGTGCTCTTGCTTTCAGTGCCTAATGCACAGCCAAACATTTGGGTTTTGGGCCTGAAAACAAAACTCTACAAAAAAGCATCCAATGATACCTCTCTTTAGGATCCTTCCTGGCATGCTTGCTGTGGGAATGCTGACAGGAAAGGCAGTGGGACACCATRTGTCCGCCCTTATGCCTGCTGTAACACCTCACCTCACTGCCTTGGGCTGCCTCTTGTTTGGCTCTCGCTTTTGCTTTACACCCTCTTGTGGTGGTACAAAACATCAGCTGTCCCGACGTTTTATAAAGGTATCATTGAGTTGCTCATTATGATTTGGACATTTGTCTTTTGCCTGATTAAAAAACCCTGTTGGGTTTTATTAGCTTGCTTCCTGTGGGCTTGGGATGAGCATGATCACTGGCAACACAGAGGACAAAGGCTCCATCCCTGCATCTGACCCTATTTCATCACTGCTTATTTTGGAAAGGCTCACTCATCATTCTTCTTATTATTGTGGCTTTTTCTTATTGCTGGAAGAAAGTGCCTACTGTCAGGGAGAAAGTTCCTGTATTATCTTCCTCTTCTCAAGAAATATCCTCGTTATCTAGGGGATGTTTCAAATTGTCTAACAGAAGCCTTGGCAGTACATGACATACAGTGTACAGTGACAAACTGCTCTGTTATTTTGGTGGGGAAACTGTATCTTTCCCCTTTCCACTTCTTGGCAAAGTGCTCTCAGTCTTGGGAAGACAAACAAGTTCTTGTACTGCGGGTGAGAAAACTTCTGCAAGCGGCTCTCGGAGTGTTCCTGAAGGAGAAAACTGATCCCTCAGCACAGCCTGCTGGCTGCTGGCAGCACGACAAGCAAGGAGGGAATTGACAGGTTCATGKGTAAGAAAGGAAACAAAAATAAGAGGGTTTGCTGCAGGATCATGATTTTTTGGCTTCATTATCCTCAGTACAAGGTTTTTTGTATTTGCCTTCCCCTCTTCTGCACGTGTACAAGTTTGTGATGGTCTCAGCTCACATTTGAGGAAGTTTTGCAGAGGTGACAGCATTTACAGCAAGTCTGAAAATGGGAGATGCTGTCTGGGACACTGACCCTCTCCAGAGCTGAAAGAGAAGCAGTAAAATGAAACCGAGGTCAGTCTGGAGATAAGGGTGCTCTGTGAGAAGGAACAAGTGAACACCTGAGCAGCAAARGTGAACACAAAGAAAAAAGAGCTGGCAAATTAGGGGGTGTGGGAAAGGGGTAATTATTGTCTGATGAAAAACAGATGGCATGGGATTAGTGGAACACCCGAACTGGCCATACAGTGGATGAGGATGATTTTTAGTATATGGCTATTTAATATCCATGTATCTCATCCATCAATTTATTAAAGCTGTTTTGCAGAGCACCCTAAAAGTAGAGGGTTCAGATGGCAGGGATTTTTTTGTGTAAAATGCACTTAAGGACCACGTTTCTGTCCCTTGTGAAATGTTCTGTGCATGCCTGGTGAAACCCCAAAGCCACTGTCATGGTGTGTCACAAGAGAATAGCTGAAAAGTCAGAGGCATTTCCAACATCCTGAACCCTTGCAATGACAGTCCTGGTAATTGACAGGCCTGCCTGTGCTCTTGCAGTCCTGTTGCTGAAGTAGAATCTTTGTTTCTAAGGTGCATTTTCCTAAGTCTTATTTTTTTACAGACAGTAAATTCAGTTCACCTTGGCTAGCACTTAAGTTCATGCATTACAGCAGCTATGAAGATTGCTCTGCTAGTGGTGTTGTTTGCTGTGAAATTTGGAAATTTTTCTCTAAAAAATGTCAGGGGGAGCTCCAAATCAGATTTCATACTGTTGTAAAATACACATATCACCTTCCCAGATAGATGTGATATTTCATCACAAACATAATTTATTTTCTGTGAAACAATTTATTCTGTTCATCTTGCTGCTCATGACATGAGGCAATTCAGGCAGCTGTGTTGTTTCTGAAATGTGTTTTCTAACACAAGGAAAAGAATGACTTATGGTGCTGGTACTATTTGGAAGAAGCAGATGAGAGCCTCAGGAYTGAGGCAGCAAACAAAGCTCAGCAYTYTGAAGACAGTGGCACAAACRACATCTTCAAAAGAGGATGTGGGAATTTCAGTCATTAAAGAGAGAAAGGAATCCTATTCCATAAGGAATCAGAGAAATGATAAAGGCAGAGTTTGTGTGACAGCACTGTTCAGACAAAAAATCAGTGTGTGAAGTAAACCCTGGGAATAAAGCTCAGATGCAGGAAGGTGTGGACTGGTTTAGGAGCACAGCTGCTCTGGAGGATTGTAGGGTGACSTGGCTGAACCACAGCCCAGGCAGGACTGGACAGCACACCCGCTGACATCTGGAACCAGCATAATGACACAAGGCGAGAGGAGAGAAAAAACAGGCTGCAAATCTGCCCTAGTTCCCAAGTTCCATTTGTTTCATAGACCCCACCTGGCAAGGTAAGCAGAGCATCAAGACATAGTAAACCGTGGCTTGGTGTCAAGGATTGGAAGGTGACATGAGGGAAACCACAGTAGGTTCAGTTCCCAAGGACGTGTTTGCACACAAGAGGCAGCTGCAATAGGTCAGCATCCTGGGCCTGAACTTTGCAGTGTGGCCTGAACCATGATGCCACTTTTGGCAATGTCCACAATTCAGTTTCTCCAGCCTTCAGTTTTCCAGTTAATTTGTTGCTTTGGAAGATATGAAATCCTACTGTGTGGGTTTATACCTTCCCTGATATACCATCTACCTCCTGGAGAGGACACAGCGATAAATTCTGTTTATAGTTCAAGAAAGACATAGCAATCGCTGGGATCTTATGCCACCTGCAGCCTCCCAGAGTTTCACAGTAAAATGTCTTTGGATGAGGATCTTTGCAACAATTTCGTACTCCTACTTTGTCTGTCAAAATTTCCAATAAAGATCAGAAAAATAACTATACACATACCTGTATTCAGTTCTTAATGTAGCATCCAATTAATTCTATTGCACCAAATTCACCTCTGGCATTAGCTGAAGAAAGAGATGTAGTTTTTCCTTTGATTCATTGAAAGTTTTGGAATAATTTGTAGCTGCAGTATCAGGCTAAATTCTTAAGTGCTACATTAGTGAGGATTATAAAAGCAGTACAGATCAAGATGAAAGAGAGACATTTATTCTGTACTGCTTCGATTAATCCTTTCAAATCCAGCAGCAGYCTTTTCTGCAGCACATACCCACAGATTCACAAATGAAGGTGCTGATATTGGTTGCAAAAAAACACCTTCAGCTTGAAGAAAGTCTGCTCAATATTGAACACTCTACTTTTTTTTCTTCGTAGCACTTTTTATATAACATTTTATTTCACTGCTTTTTTAAACAGTTTCCTCCCACTAAAACCACCACAATCATAAACTTAAAAAAAGAGTAGCACTTCTTCTAACACTCTCATTGATACCTGTGCTGAAAGCCCTGCAGCAACCATCAAATACATTATTAGAAAATATGCACTTAGAAGGAAGAATCATTTCTACAAAAGAATAGGACAATAAAGAGGATTGCTGCTGTGTTGGAGAAGAGGCAGCAGTAGTTCCACTGAACTTACACCAGACAGAAAATACAATAGCAACTACAAAACAGAGGCAGTAATGTTAAAGGGAAAGGGGTGGAGGAGTGGAAAGGGAAATCCTTAGTAAGACTGCCTGTGGAGATAACCACCTATGTGACATTTAAAATTTGCCGTAAGTTTCACTCCATTATAGGTAATACCGATTTAACTGAATTTTCCTGCATAATAAATTTACTTATGCTGTTTGCTTTCTTCTTCTTGCTCACTCCTAGACTGTATTTTATTATTGACATATGTTCACTTAGGGCCTGCAAAAGATTAGCTATGTTTTGGCATTGTTACCTAGAATCTACTGCAACTAGCGATCTGTATTACTACTTTTAAACCAAAACATCGTGAGGATTTCTTTGTATGGTGTTTTGCTCATCCCTCACAGGCAAACTCACCAATCCAGGGATTTGAAAGCCAAACCCAAATGCTACAACTTTCTGTTCAGACTGTCAACAAAGGCTGTCTAGCCTTTTACCAAGTCCAAGTTATCCTAACACATGATGCTTTGCTTTAAGGAAAGTGTGGACAGAGGGTATTCTTGATTCAATAAATTGAAATCCCATTATACCTTCATGAACCTTCTGTCTAGAATGTCTCTAGCACATACGTATACAGGAGAGCCACCTGGATTGGCCATTGCTTCACTTCCTACTGATTGCAATTCCTTTTCTGACTGTTTAAGACCCCCTGCTATTAAAGAGACTAAAATTTCCCTCTGGTGAAGGGTCAGGAGCACAGGTATTAGGAGAAGTGGTTGAGGGAGGTTGTGGATGTTTAGCCTGGAGAAAAAGAGGCTCACAGGAGACCTCATTGCTCTCTGTGGCTGCCTGAAAGGAGGTGGTAGCCAGGTGAGGTTTGGTCTCTTCTCCCAAGTAACAAATAATGGGATGAGAGGAAATGGCCTCAAGTTGTGCCAGGAGAGGTTTAGATTAAATATCAGGAAAACTTGCTTCAGGCAAAGGCTTGTCAAGCATTGGAACAGACTGCCCAGGGAAGTGGTTGAGTTCTGATCCCTGGAGGTATTTAAAAGATGTGTAAATATGGCCCTTGGGGACATGGTTTAGTGGTGGGCTTGGCAGTGCTGGGTTAATCCTGGACTTGATGATCCCAGAGCTCTGATTCTACTTCAGTTCAACCAATAGGCAGAAGCACAGGTGGTGTGTACAGTTACAAGCACGTGTGTAATTCCACTGCTACTTCTAGTTTCACACAGTTGACATGGGGCTTCTCTGCCATATCTAGCACATGTTTTTCTTGGGAGAGAAAAAAGCTTTCTCACAATCATCCCATATTCAACTTCCAAATTACAGAGATGATGATGGCAGTATAAAAGACAACACAAATGCTCTATCAAATGTTTAAAAAAATTAATTTTCTGTTGTTCAGTAATGAACTGCATTAAGCCAGAGACCATCAGCACAGAGGGAGGTTACAGTTATTAGCAACACCAGTGGGAGGCCCCCGTTCAGAGTTCATCTGGTGATGATATTCATCTTCTCCATTACCAAGAATTAATGTCAAAGCATGAAATYTTGATCTGTTGTAAGTGGATACTGTGATATGGTCCGATCCTCTCTTGAAAAGAAAATTCTCATAAACATTGTATAATAACTTTTGTGTTAGTGTTATGATGCTACCRTTCTCCGGTTTTATCTAATTGTATCATGGTACATGGAAGCAATCTTGATTTTTAAATCTTTCAGAGCAAGAAGGTTTTCTGCCTTCATCATCAGACCCCTTATCATATCTGGATCTACCAGGTTGTATTTATCCCTCTGACACAATGTACAGGACTCTGGAGAAGAATGAGTTCTTCTGATGCTGCCTACTGACAGCATTACAAGAGAAAAATAAAATAGATATTTACAGAAAGAGACTGTGACAGTAAATTGATGTGCAGAAACAACGTGATGCATCACTTACATGTGAACAGTGTATGCCTGGAGCCTGACTGTTCCCTGTTCTTTTGTCTTCTCTTCTCTGGAACATCAGATACAAGAAAATATCACAGTGAAGGAATCAAAAAAAGCAATTAAATCTGAACAGCCTGTATAATCTCTGCATTATTGAGTAAACCAAGCAAACATTTAATACAAGAGGTTTGAATATGTACCTTTGCAGAATTAGTAAGAAGTTAGAGAGAATTCAGATGATCCTGAACTAAACTGTATCTTATTCACAAATATCTTGCTTTTTTGAAAAGTTCAAAAGAAAATAACTAGTAATTGGAAATCTRTGTGGGGGAAAGAAAGGAGAAGAATGTGATCCTGTGTCAGGTAAAAAGTTCAGCCAAAGTCAAACACTTTTACTTTCATGTTATTTGACAAAATGTAGTACATGGAATCACTAATCATGGGAAAATTTTTAAAAGATCAGGAGAAACAACAGCTGGTCAAATTAGGAACTGGATACCAGTAGAAAGTAAAGTGCTGATCTTATCACCTGGTTTGGAGATTTCAGTACTGGCAATTCCCAGATGATATATTTTCCAGGCAGTTTACAGTCCTGACACAAAAGTCATCACTTTGATCCTACACCTTGAAGAAAATGTTTGATGCAAAGCAAAAACTGAAAGAATGTCTTTCAGTTTGTTTGTACAAAAAGGCTTTCAAGAGAACACAACCTTAAAAATATAGTTCTAAGAAAATCAAGTAACACAGATGTAGGTCACTTAAAAAAATAAAAATTATTGAATGGTCTTTGGAAAATCAGTGCTAAACTGTTTTTTCATAAACATGGCAAAACACTGACCTTATATAGAAAACTGCTTTGATCAAAAAGACCCCAACACACCAAACCCTGTTAAAAATAAGTGGCAAGGACAGGGTTTCCCTCTAGAGGACTGTGTCTGCTGGCAACCCACACTGGGGCAGGGCCCCACTGGAGGCCACCAAAGTAGTATTTTTACCACTGCAGTGGCACATAGTTGATTTCCAGAGTTTTTCCAAATTACCTGAATCCTTATGGTTAATTAGCAAGGATTAGTTGAGACTATTTTGCCTACGACACAATCCAAGTGCCCTATTTTTTTATTAATTGGGAGATATGGAAGGGCATGATGTTGATTTCTAAGGTTTCTTCCCATTATTCAAAATGAGAGCCAGATGTCTGTAGCACAGCCTGCAGTACTACTCAAGCTGCCTTGACTTTATTAACAATAAAGCCAAAAGGACGGGAGGTTCAGCTGTTGAGCTCTCCCTTCCCTTTTTTAGCTGAGTGAACCTGCACAAGTCAGCTCAAAGCCAACCCAGCTGCATATTTCTTCTGCTAGAGCATCTGCAATTATACTCAGCTACATTCCAGCTTCAAGAGAGACAAATTCACATAAAGAGACTTGGGTTCATGGAGTCTATCTCTGCAGTGGAAAATGTTAACACATTTTTCCTCTTCCCTTGTATAAAGACTCCTTCAAGTAAAAAGGGAACTGGCTGATGTAATTGCTGAGACATTMTCCACCACATTTRAAAAGTCATGGCAATCAGGTGTAGCCCCAGGTGACTGGAAAAAGGGAAACATTGCACCTGTCTTTAAAATGGGTAGAAAGGAGGCTACTGAGAACCAAAATATCAGCCTCACCTCTGTGTCTGGGRGCATCATGGAACTCCTAGGAGTTATGTCAAGGCACACAGAGGACAGGGAGGCGATTTGGGACAGCCTGTATGGCGTCAACAAGGGCAAATCCTGCCTGACCAACCTTGTGGCCCTCTACAATGGAGTGGCCATATCAGTGTGATTAGAGAAGGGCCTTGCATGTCATCTATCTGGACATAGGAAAGATTTTTGACATATCTCCCACAATTTCTCTCCCTAAATTGGGCACACATGGCTTTGATGGGTGGACTGTTCAAAAGATGAGAAACTGCTTGAACAGCCATACCCAAAGAGAGGTCTAAGGCTCAATGCCCAGACGGACATTGGTGACAAATGGTCTCCATCAGGGGTCTGTTTGGGATCAGTACTATTTATTGTTTTCACCACAAACATGGACAATGGGGTTGAGTGCAAATCCACAAGAAACAGAGACACTTTTATTAAAGATTTACAATGCAGATACAGAAGTTGTGTAATAATATGCTACTTACTGCAAAGCACTACCAATGAACATTCAAGCCTTATGGAAAAAAAAGACATTTTTCTTACTTTTTGCTAGTGCTTTGCTAATAAAATTTACTTCCTCATAATTTACTTCCTCCTTAAGCCATCAAGTCTACAACACTATTACTGCTAAACATATTTACAGTCAGGTTTCTCAATTTTTGGATTGCAGAAAAAGTCCTTAAAAATATTTGGCTGTCTGCTGGCAAGTCAGAGTATTTTGCCTGTGCACTTCACGCAAAGTAAAGAAGAAATAATGGTTTCAATTAATTACGTAAGTTTTGTGAAAGCTGAATTTTTGACCACCCACAAAACTACAATCTGAAGTTTACTTAAACATCTTTTTGGTCTATCAGTTAAGACTTTCCAAATATTCATTCAATATTTTAAAATTTTTTGATTGTTGTATGTGAGCATGTCAGACTACTCTGAATCCATCAGGTAGTAATGATTTCATAGGATGTTACCCCATTTAAATCTAGTGTATTCTATGTTGATTTTGTTATTTAAATAATACTGCTGTGTGGTGCAAAACAAGGTATTGACTTATTCCAAGTGCCTATCTTATGTTGTTTAAAAATTAGATGCAAAACCTTAGAATGGTGATGACTCTGGTTTAAACGGTAATGATGGCTATGAGATGATACAGCTAAACTAACACAAAATTAAACATAAACTCATACGACCACACAGCTGAATTTTCAACTGGAAGAGAAAAAAAATAAGGCACTTCTGTTATATCTAGCTTCATACTCTGCTGATATATAGGCTACATATTTAGCTGCAACACAGTGATGAAACTCAAATAATCCTTTAATTTACAACTTGCAAGGATTTGGTCTTCAATCTTTATTATGCAGTCTATGGCAGAAACAAACAATTTCACATTATAACCTTATTTTTACACAGACTTTAACAATGAAAATAAGAAATATATTTTGACTGCAGAAAGAAAGAAATAAAGAAACAAACAAACAAAACCCTGTTCCATATAGTTGTATTTCAGAATACACTTAAATTCATCAAAGTACAATTTTCCTCCAGTTAACTACTGATGATTTATTTACAGAGGAAGTAACAAACAATTTCTAGAAAATACCATTGAACCACAAATTATCTACATGAGTATTTCTAATCTTCATAATAGAAAACAGCTAAGAAGGCATTTGCTGCAGCACATAGTTTCTTCCTGAAATCTAAATGTGTTTTAGCAGCTAATACAAAATGCAGATGCAGACTGTATCATGTTAATTAGAAAAGCAAACATACTACAGGTTTGGTTGAGAAAAAGTAGATGTCTAGTAAACTGGTTTTTAAAATTTMTTTTTTAAAAAATGTCTAATGCATTAACTGCTCCAAGTACTTCACATAAGGGCTGTTGTTTACTTACAAGGTGAAAATGCTGCTGACAGAGTAGCTGAAATTTGAGAAATGACTTGAAAGAGAAGAAGACATGATCAGCCTGTGCAAGCTGTGACAGGCTTATAGCTACATTTTAATTCCCAAAGAAATTTATGTTAATCTATGCTATTTTGGGGATCATTTGACAATCAATAACAATGTAGAACACTTTCATTTACTCATATCTTTTAGAAAAAAGTGATAGCTCACTGTTTTGATTTTAAAGTGTTTTTTTAATTTATGTGAAATAGAAGGAGAAGATGACACTTGGAGACTTTTTTGGGTTTTTTTGTTTTGTTTTGGTTGTTTTGGTTTTTTTGTTGGTTTTWTTTTAGGGATCACTGAAAAAAAATTTCCTTTGAAACTGCAAAACATGCATCCCTTGCAACAGAAGACCTCTTGAACTAAAAATGTGTTGTTCTACATAACCTCMTAAGACTTCAGCACAGAAATAACCTGCACAGAAAACACCTCTACAAATAAATTTTAAGAGTAAATAGAGTGTACCCAACAGTATTACAACTTCATATCCCATTATTTTCMATCCTCAAAAGCTCACCTTATTTTTCAAACTATGGTTTTCTAGCCTTTGAATTTTTGTTTCCAACCTGTTTTAACACCACTGYAACTTACCAAGAGCATGTCATCAGGTTGCTACAGGCACAGTAGCTTTGTTTTAGACTAATGTATGTGCTCCTGGTAAACAGGAATGCTTTGAGCACTGGAGCCTGGAAAGGCCCCTGTATCTCCTGGCTCTGCTCGCTGTTACATTTCATGCTTCTGTTAAGTGCAATGCAGATGTGCTGCAGAAGCAATTTTTGACAGACTGGAAAAGCAGGCACTTTCCTCTGTGGTTTTTTTTTGAGGGAAAGCAAATCCTACATGTTCCCACTAGCACACTGTGGCAGTGGCAACTGCTCTGAGAGCCATGCAGCAGGAGACCCTGTCACGGCAGTGGAGTAGTTTCAGCTTCTTGAAGTTCCAACTGAAAGGAAAGAAATTGCAAATACAATGAACAATTGCTTGATATCTTCCCACCCACAAGTTTGTGTGTGTGTTTTTTTTAAGGAGTAATTTATTTCTCATTTGCAGCTACTGTTCTGATGTATAAAGCTGAGCACATAGCCCAGAGTAAGGCAAGGCTATGCTTTTGTCTGAAGCAACAGAGGAAATGATCACAAAGAAACATTAGTAAGTCTGAAATTTGAATTAGAATATACTTCATATCAAGCTATTTGTTCTCTTTCTAGGGTGGAAGTCTCTATGAATTTCATGAGCAAGGAAAAATTTCACTCCATCTCTGTATTCTWTCTGTAGCAGTTACAGGGGAATTYGTGCTTTAGTTGAACAAGTTCTGTGTTCATATCAGAACAGCGTCTAACTTTTTTCAGTTATAGTCTAGTTTAAATTCTGTGTGAGGTGGACACGTATCAGCAAACAAACCCAACAATCCCTCAAGCCCCRCATGTCCACAGCCTCCAGACTGAACTACTTGCATGCAGGCATGGTAGCACTAGAGGTGTATTCATCAAGAAAACCTGCTGGCTGCGTGGCACATCCTGAAAGGCTGCAACACCTTTTTGCTCAGCAAATTTTGTACCAGAACCTGTTGAGAGCTGGGTGAGAGACAYTGCAATTCAGGGATTTATGGAATGGCATAGACACAAATGGAGTCTGGAGATTGACAAAGAGCCCATGTCAATGCATATCAGCTACAAAAGAAAGCCCAGTTTTAAGGATCTATTACAAATGTTTCATAGATGTCACTATCTTGCTAGAAATGGGCTTTCTAAGAAACCAGTACTTTAAAAATATTATTGAAATACAGCATAACTCACAAAGGAGATATAGTAATTTTCTAAAAAGACACARGAAGGACATTCTCTGTTAATACAGGTAGATGTGAATCTGCCAAGAAGCTGCCCAATTTTTTTCATGTTTCGGCAACAGGAATCACCAGCATTCCCCACATTTGTTCACAGTGGGTCATATAGCACAAGGAAAATTAGGTAGTAAGAAAACACTTTCTTCATTCATTTAATCAAAGTGAAACTATCTTTCAATTTTTCCTTGTCTTAACTTAAAAACTTTTTCTTGAATCCAACACCCTTTTTATTTCTACATGAGGCTGCCAATCCAGGCAGTAAAAGCAAGGCTTTTAGGGCTGAGCCTTTTGTTATTGAACATATCTAAGGCCTCATTTTCAGCATATGAGGTGAATTTACAGTTTCCATTAGGGCATTTAGACATATTTCAGTAGTTGACAAAAAAGCACCAGAAGCTAAAATTGAAGAGTTACACACTAAATTGTCCCAAAGATGTGCCTATACATAATTTCCTTAGTTGCTTGGATACATTCAGRTGAAGCTGCTGTAAAAGCAGCTATAAAAAGGGGTCACAAAGAAACAAATCCACTGAAACTAATTAAATTTCTCTAATTTCTATAATTATTAATAATCCAGTTCCTTAATTATTTAGGATTTTTAGTTATAAACACATAGATCCTAGCAAAAACTCAGTTTCCAGGGGAAAATAACTATCCATTGATTTTAAATTCAAAAAATTAAACCTTCTTTTATCTCAGAGATAAATTGATGCAGAGAGTCACTGAGCATCTGAAGCAAAAGCCATTTCAATATATTTGCCAAGATTTTGATATGAATCAGTTAATGTCAAGAACATCAAAAACCCTCAGCCATWTGCAAAAGCTACTATTTGGTCCTTCATTCCCCTCCCCTGCCAATACTTGGTCATAGAGAAAAGTTCAAAGAAAGCAGTTTTGCTTTTTAAGCATTTTTTCCCCCCAGGATTACATCACTCCTTCTCCATGCAAATGCACTTATAAGATTGCACAAACGCTCCTGAAAACTATAAGCACTTAATCTAAACCTTTTTGGTAATGCCAAGGAGCCACAGAGTAGGCCCAAGGCCACTATATTAACTCAGAATAATATGAAAATTTATGATGTTTCCTGTTGGTACTTTTGAACTGGTAGAAGACGTTGTTCCTTCCAACAACTTAAATACTTAAGAGTGTCAATTCTAAATGCTTTTAAATACTTTAAGAGTGTTAGGCCTTATGTGATTGAACCTTGCAGCTCTCATTTAGCAGCAGAAAATAATTCTTACTTGGCAAAGAACCAACTTGTAGAACATCTGTTTCTTAGAAAATTGTATGGAATGTGCCAACTACTACACAGCCTTGCAATTAGAATTCATACCAAATGCTCTCCAAAGCCTTGTCTATACAAGAAAGTTCTTGTCAGTACACCTCAATCAATAGGTACACAAACTAGACTTTCTTTTACAGAAAGCACTTACCTGTAAAAAGAATACCCTGTCTATAGAATTTACAGAATCTCACTGTCTGAGCAAATATTGGTTTGTCTGGGGGTTTATATTCTTTTTTTATTTTCTGAGAGCTAAAGCTGCATTCACTCTAGCGCCTTTTGTGTTTAATAATATAAAAAATTAGGTATTACATTTTTAGTTGCTATTCCAGAGAATCTGTTTAGTGTAGATTAGTTCAACAATCTTGTCTCTCATTCTGATAAAAACAGACATCAAAAATGTCCCTTACAGCAATGTTTGCAGGAGAAAAAAAGATAAATTAACTTTAATATTAAGCTTTGAACATGGCTTGCTGTGAATGTATTCCATAGACATTGTGGAGAGTGAGAAAGATTGCACCAAACAGCTGCTGAGCTGAGCTCCAGGGAGAAGGCCCAGGTCAGCATTCAGGGAGCACATCTGGCATCAGCAGCTGCCAAAGCAAGGACTGCAGGGAYGGTGGGGAGGGAAGTGGAGTTGGCCACTCCAGAGTCTTTCAAATACCTGAACATGCAAAGTCCCATCCACCACCTATGAGGACCTGAGCTACCAAGCGCTGGCTCTTTCTCCCTGGCTCTGGGGAAAATTACKAGGAAGAGCTACCAAAGCAGTCAAACAATTTCTTCCAGCTCTGCACACACCTTTTTTGTTTTTGGCTCTTTGCTTCAGTTTCCATCCTTAGTGCCTCACTTGGACCTCATTCCTTATGTTGCCCTCTCTCCTCAACATTCTTCCTCTCACCTCCCCTTCCCTTCAGTGTCCTTCCCTGCTCTTTATATATGCTTGATTTCCTCGTAACTGATTTATTTCATCACTATTCCCTGAAGAGAAAAACAAACCCTAACTAGCAAAGAACCCAACTATAGGACTAGCTTCCTCCTTATTGCCACTTCACTTGCTTGGATCACTTCACTTGCTTGCTCCATCCCTGCCCCAGCAGGCTGTTTTTCTTGGTGGTGTAGGCTGAAACAYCTCTCTGGGAAACATCACCTTCTATTCTGTGCTCAGGCAAACAGATTTTATTTCACTCAGCCTCTAGGCTGTACCTAGTACACATTGATCCTTTCCATGGGTAGAAGTTTAGAAGGCTACAGCTCTCCTAGAAGTAATATAAAGATATACAACTAAATGTAGAAAACAGGTGCATACACACTGCACTCTATAAAGCTGTAATTGTACTAGACAGAAATACAATCTTGCTGTCAGACACATGCACAAAATTGACTCCATTGAAGATTACAAATGCATTATTAACAGATGAATGTAGTAATTTGCTACACCTAGTAAATACTACAGTACATACATACATATATATGYGCACCTATGCCAAGTTTGGCAGTTCTGCCTCACCACCAGACTGAGCAGGTGCTGATTTCACAGGCCACAGTTTGGCATGGATGAGTCAGACACAGGTGAACAACACCAATTGTTGATGCTTAATAAAGCTTCTCGCTTTAGCCCTTCTCCCTTTAGACTTCCCTCCTCTTCTGTGGTGCAATTACTGTTTAGTCTCCTTGGAGATGGGAATACTCTTATTTGGGCTATCTGGCAGCAGCTGAGTGTCAGGTAGGTAGCTGCTTTCACAAGAAGCCCCTGAGTTCTGCACCTGGAGGAGGCAGCCAGTTTGTGGCTGAAGCAGCAGCAGTGAGAAACTGTTGCACGAGCAACCTGAGTATATTGCTGAAAGGTGATACGGCAAAGAATGAACCAGGCTTGTGCCTTTTGTTCTTATTTTTAAGGAATTACAGAGACAGCTCAGACTTCTTTTAGTGCTTGCAATGTGCYTGAGTTACTTTCATGAATGTTAAGATTTGCTTTCCTGTTTTTCTGAGAGATGAAGCTTGGAAAATCTCAAGACTAAGCACAGGACCATGGATACTGAACATGTACAAAACAGCTTCTTTGCAAAAATGATGCAAAAATATGCTGAATAAAAAAACCACCAACAACTCTTGTCRTCTGATGTCCCTACTTCTTAAAGGCTTTTTGTACATGGAAAAGGTATTTTCTTGGTAYACCTGACATGGCAAAATGGCACATTAGTATTTAACGTGTGTATATCTTTTCATATCTATATATACATATATATACATATCTAACTCCACCTTATTCACCAYGTAATTATCTGACACAAGAACTGCATGTAGACAAGCCTTGGTCTACCTCTTGCATGACTTTCAGGACAAGCGAGGCCAGGTAAGCCTTCTTTGTACATTAATCAAAGTGAACAAGCACAGTTTTTTCTCTTTTTATTCACTGTTGCAATGGGAGAAGATGAGAGATCTGTATTCTGTCCTACTCCTGTCTCTGTCAGCAGATAAGGAGTATGAACAGGAAAATCTGTGGTTTTTAACCTGTTGCAAACAGCCTGCAAGTGAAACACTTTTTTTTAATGTGCTTTTTTTTTTTTAACATGCATGTACGCTGGACCCAAGTCACTCAAGGTACCCTTTCGAACCCTTGGCTTCTGAGCATCTAGCAAAGCAGAGAACAACTTAGCACCATGCAGGACTGGGGTCTCTGTGTATGCAYACACCAGTTTCAAAAATAACCTTGAAAGTATTCAGACCTTCCAAAAGCTACAAATCAGTGTAAGTGGTAACTTCAGAACACATGTCATCTCCAAGCGGGTGGCCTGGATCCAGAGATGACATCTCCACTGCTAGTCATACCTGGTGGTTAGTCCTATCCACAGTGTTGGCAGTGGAAGCATGGTCACGAGTGTTTTGTCGGACTCGGGTGGAGTTTTGCTGCTCAATGGTTGAGGAAGTGGGGATGCAGAACTCTCTGAAACACCTTTTGAAATTCTCATCTAGAAATGCATAAAGGACCGGATTAAGGCAGCTATTTGTATACCCTAGAGCAATACAGAAGTGCCAAGAGACAGTCTGGAAAGTAGTTTCTGGGATGTTGACCAGGGCTTTAATGATAACATAAATGTGGATGGGAGTCCAGCAGACAATGAACACTGCCACCACCACAAGAACCATCCTTGTGATTCTCCTCAGGTTCCTGTCCTTCTCTTTGGAGCCGGACAACATACGGACGCTCTTCAGGCGTAAAATCATCAGCCCGTAACACACTGTAATGATCAGCACCGGCATGATGAAGGCAAAGATGAACACACAGATTTTCAGGAGGTTCTCCCAGTACCAAGCAGGGTGGGAGAATGTGAGGGTGCAGTCAATTGAGCCTGAGGAAAAGGAAAACAGCAGAGGTGTTTTCAGGTCAGCTTTTCATTTGCTTTTCTTCAATCCTTTCTTTAATTAAATATCATAGACAAATATATGAAGACTTTACACCTAAGTAAACGTGTAAAATGAAACAATCTGTGACCTGTCATTTCCACAAACATTGGTAGGATARAGTGCATGAAGCACAAGTTAGGAAAACAAAACCAAATTAACATGTTATCTTTTGCATATTATGGCTTGGAATTTAATGGATACTAAACAAAGAAAAGAGTTGAATTGTCATATATGCTTAAACTTTGACTGATTTTCACTTTCAATATGAATATGATGAAAAGAAAGTTTGTTAAGCCACCATATATGTTGAGAGTTTGGGCATTTCAGGGCAACAGGGAAGAGAATGCCACGACACTTGGTAACTATGCACTGTGGAGAGTCTGGATTTATGCTGACATGCTGTCACTGCCCCTTTATGGAAAGTCTTGGAGCATCAGTGGTCCAGAACGTGCTCTCTGCTCTGTATTATGTCCTGCCAGACAGGGTGTAACATATCTATGACTTCCAGCTTCCCAGTGGGAGTATCCTGGGTAAAGCACAGGCTCCTGTGCTGAGGGGCAGTGCAGAACTGCCSTACTGCAGAAGGCAGGCAGGCACAGATGCTTTTCCAAACACTACAGTAACAGGGTGGGGCAGCAAGACTTGCATGGAGCCACTGAAGAATCTGGAGCTGCTTGTTGTAAAACATAGATCACATGCACTGCTTGTCCAGTCAACTACAGCCAGATGCAAAAYTGTTGAAGTGGCTCATTTGCACTGATACTTGCTTTACACAGGTTAGAGGTCAGAAGTTAATTCAATGCCTCTACACTACAGTGAAACAATGCAGAAAGGAGTTTAAATGTAGAGTATTCAATTTAGGAATGAAAGCCAGACTTACCATGCCTGTATTTAGTAGTTGCCATGAACATAACTGGCAGGCCAATGGCAGAGGAAAGAATCCAGTTGCAGACATTGACAATTTTGGCATTTCGGGGGGTGCGAAAATCAAGGGCCTTAACTGGGTGGCAAACAGCCACGTAGCGATCCACACTCATGGTGCAGAGAGTGAAGATACTGGTGAACATATTGTAGTAGTCTATGGATATAACAATCTTACAGAGGATGGTACCGAATGGCCAGGTTCCCATCAAGTAATTCACGCTCTGGAATGGCAGAGTACTTGTTGCTAGGGCATCTGCCAATGCAAGATTGAAAATATAGATGTTGGTGGCAGTCTTCATTTTCGTGTACCTAGAAAAAAAATTGGCATAGCATGTGAATAACCACAACTGACGTTGTTAAATAAAACTGAATTCAGTGCATGATCTATAAAAAGCTTCTGTAAAATAATGTGCTAGATACTGTCAAAGATCACATTTCCTGCTTTTAAAGAAATGACCACGCTATGATTCACCTCCATGTTGGTGGTTCAGTGAGACATCAGCTAAAGGGTATAAGGAAGAAAAGATCAATTTAACTTGTGCAGAAGAAAAAGATACACATAGAAGAAACAATATTATAGGTGCCAACAAATTGAGAAGATGAAAAAATTGTATGTTTGCAGATCAGATACTGTACTACATGGATAGATTTTCTGTACCTGCTGATGTCATGCCAAATACCATAACTATGTTRTGTAGAAATAGAAAATTCATTCTAGGTTGTGAAGTAGCAATGATGTCATTTCAAATAAGCAGCACTTGAGACCCATTTTTTATGTGGACGCTGTACTTTTGCAATGGTACAAAAAAAGTTTCAATTTAAGTAATATTCCTGGCCATGCTGCACTGATTGCTGCTGAGGTTGCTGGGCCCTCTGGCTACTTGGATTTTGGGGGGTCAGACGGCTTGCTCTTTTGATGAAACTTCCTTCCATTTCTGCAAAACTAATAAGAAGAGTGTTTGATCAAATATTACACTATTTATAGAGTACTTTTCAAGAGGAATAGATCATTTCAAAAGACTTGCTGGGGAACCTGCTAGGGAAAGCAAAATGTAAAATACATAATTTTGTAGATTTTATCTCTCTGAGTTAGATTTCTTCAGAACATGAGTCAGTTGCAAAAAATCCCAATGAAAGGATTGTGTAGTGAATGTGCATTTGGAACTTTTCTTTGGTAGAGCGTGCAGAAAGGCACACTTCATGTTGAATGGACCCAAAAAGCTTTCATGATGAACATTTGAAGTCATTGATACTGGATCTGTTCTCTCATTTTTAGCACTGTGCATGAGAAGACACTAACAATACTAATCTCAATTTAGGGTGGTTTTTAAAACAGATTTTCAAGAAGATACAAACGCTATCTTGACTGCTGCCTTGAGAAAGTATGATCTSAATATGATACTTTCAAGTTGTGAATGAACTCCATATTCTGAAAGTCTGTAAAAACTTTTCTTACTCCATTTATATAATTAGTTTGTAACTAACACAGGAGGAGGTAGATGCTGCAAGCACCTACAACTCTCTCCTGGAAATTGGGGAAAATGTACAGGATTGCAGTGTGGGAGAGGTACACAATAAGATCTACAGCTCTAAAAACTGTTTGGAAGGAGAAGAAAATATTTCTCAGGCAATTTGCTGGCGAATCTTCCACATGAGAATGAAAGCAGCAACATTTACATTCTGCTTTTAATACTATCCAGTACTAAGCCCTGTGGTTTATCAAAATGAATATCTCTCCAAAGGTCTGAGATATCCAGGAGTATCTGAAGGTTTGTCCAGAGCTGACCTGAAGGTTTGCTTGTGTTGTGAGCAGACATATCCAGCTTGGTCCCACCTGATCTGCTTAGGCCAGGACAGCGACAGAGGGGCAGTGGCTCTCAAAGGTGACAAGGATTCTGTGCCCTCACCGAGGCTGCTGATCCCTGCTCAGACCTTAGATGATTGCCTGCCTTCTTCACAGCTGGACAAGAAAGCCCACTTGGGAATGTTGCTCAGTGCTGCTGCCATCACACGTGATTCTGGGACAGGTCTGTCTGGAGAGCGCATGGTCAGGTAATAATGACAAGGCTTTGTCAGCAGTAGTTAAAGCCATTGTGATTTAAAAGGAATGCTTGATGCAGCAAAAAAGCCCAAACCATCAACTAATATGTAAATGACTTTCAGGTTAGCATGACAGAGGATGGACAGAAAAACACTCTGAATAAATAGAATGGAATAAGTAGAATAAAGTTTCTTCACTGGGCATGGGCCTTATCCCACTTAAATGCTACATATTTTTCAGTTTTGCAATCTRATTTTCAATGCCAGTTTAAGTTTAAAAGTTCTTGGACTTGCTTTGTTCAATGCCCTCTGTAGACCATTACTGAAGGGTTTTGCTTGATCTACTCTGTAATCCTTGTACTTCTAATCRTGCTGTTCGTACAATGAATAGAAGCAGAGCTCTTATGGTGATAGAAAGTATTTACCTCCACCTGCTGCCTAATCGACAAAAGCCTATTGAAATTTACAATAGTCTTTTCAGTGAATTCTATGGGCATTTCTATGTACAAAATATTTAAAGATTTTATAAGGGGCTTATTTCTAAAAGGTACATTTTGCAAAACATGTATTTTTCTAAATTAGTAGATTATCAGTGTTCCCAGGATTATTTTTTTTGCACGAACAAATAAATACCAAAGCACTTGATTAAACATAATTTTAACAGCATGAAAAGTAACAGTCAATCAAAATGAAGCTTTTCAAAGTCTTGAACTTAGCTGCTATTATACTTTTTGCTAAAGTATCAGTCTACCTATTTGAACAAGCAGAACAAACATTTCCATTATCCAGTCACAGATGTTTATGTGATTCTGTTTCTACAGTTGAGAGTGACTTAGTAATACCAAAATTTATAAATGCAATCTTTTAAGATACGGCTTTTACATTTTCATTCAAACTTACTAGAGAATCTAAAACTTAACAGACACGTAGACAAAAAAAATCTTAATTGCAAACTCATAAAAATCTGAATACTGGTATTTAGATTATATTGAAATTTCAGTGTCTAAAACATCAAGCGCATTAAATTCTGCACAACAAAGAGCAAGGTTGCGAGTGAAGACAGAAGTTAGCTTTGGGTGGCCTTACTTTTATTTTACAGCTCTGCAAGGAAAAAACTAATAGAATGTGATGAACTGGGGGCTTTTTGTGAATATTTAGCGCAATACTGCTCTTGGTATATATCCAAATTAATTATGCTCATTATAATACTGGCACCTACTAGTATACCCCTTCTAAATCCTCAGTGCAGGTTTTGTATCATAAAATATCTGTTCATGAACTGTTGTTTTGATGCTAACAGTAGATGATAAATCAGGTTTACAACAGTAAGAATACACTTTATGTCTGTCTAATTTTTTAGGGAAAGCTCAGCCTTGTCTTTATCTTTAATCCTACAAAGCTTTAAGGTAGACTTCAAGTTTGAAGACCTGAGCTGTACAAGTCCACTCAACTGAGATTTGCTTGGAATAAGAAAAAGAAATGGAGAAAAGAGTGAGAATTCAGCTCAGTCACCATGTTCCCAGCATTCAAGGATTATTARAAAGTCTTGAAATGGACCCCTCAACTGTCTGCCCACAGGCCACTTGTAGTTTGTAAACCAAATAAAAATTCCACCAGGTTAATCTTTCACCAGATTAACCTCAGAGAGTCTCTGGCTCCCAAGGGTAACAGCACCTTGGATAGGAGGGCCTTCCCTTCCACTTCTCATGCAACAGGAGAGATGTGAGCATGTTTTTGACTCTTATTTAAGCCTCACAGAGTTTTTATAGTGCTATTGTGGTCATACAACTGATGTAGTCATGTCCCTACTGCTTCCTAGTCAAGTGGTTTACATCCATGTGGATTGTTGAGACATCCTCTCCTCTGCCCTTCTGGATCAGATCAGCTTTACAGCATCCTTGGACCACTGGGCTGGTGCAAAAGCTAGAGAGGTCCACATTTAGCTCAGTGTAATASAGATTATTGTTATTATTATTATTACAACCACCAACAAAAATAATAATGACAAATTATTATTATATTGTTATAATAATTATTATTAATGATAATGATGCAGCTCAGAATAATACATAACATTACAAATTAATTTGAAGAATTTTCTCTCTGAATAACATCAATGAGGAGGAAAGCAGAAAGTCTTTTTCACTTAGGAAATGGGCTGGTCGATAACAGACTGGTAATAATTACTTTCAGCAACACAAAGGCATGCAAGGTTTTGCCTACAGAATGCTAATTTGGAGACAAAGACTACTTCAAGATCTGTGTTGAAGTTCAGCACACAATACATGAAAAACTGGACAAAATCACTGGAGATTCACTGCAGAAAGTAGTCACTCTCAAAAATGGTTTGGCTGCTGAAAGAAACAACAGCCAGCAGTTAGGTCTCGCATACAGACAACCTGACATAACTCTTCTTGATGCTGGAGATTAGGTTAGCATTTCAAATTCATGTTCTTCTTGCATAAATGACTTGTTAAACAAATGAAGAATCATTATCTGCATACATTAGATTAGTTGAGGCTGCCTTGGGTGGCAGGATTAAAAACATGTGAAGTATGCCTAGTTGAATCAATTTAATTTTTTTTCCCGCATGACTGTTCTGGTGCACCTTGTATATGCAACTCAAAAACAGTAGGAAAAAGGGAATTTTTTGGCATGTTTTCTTGAGATATCAGGTACTTTCAATTTTTCTTGAGCCCTTAAAGCTTTGAACAAAGTCATTATATACTCAAGGTGGTCTGTAATAACCTGAAAAAATTTTGTCTGCCAATCCAGTTTTAATATTTAACACTGAAATGAAATCTCTCAAGCCACATTCTGGAAAGTACCTTTGAGCTAAAGGGTCTCAAATGAAGGACTTTACTGAGGTCCATCTATTTTATTATCCTTTTCTTCCCACAGTAATGGGTCTCCACAGAGTGAAAGACCCATACTGCATCTCAGCCACAGCGGAGACGTGTGCTGTGGCAGGCTGTAACCTATTAAAAGTTTTGAAGTCATGTATATTCTGGATAGTTCTAACCTTCCTGTCTGTGAGCACATGATTTAATTACCTTGAAAACTTAAGTCTTGATTTTTCTATTAATGGGTACTTCTGAATGCTTTTTCCTTAAGCCATTTAATTTCATCTCTGGCTACAAGCACCATAAATTTGTGCACAACCYTGATAGGTTATTAGACAGTAAGGCCACCCAGATTGGAAGTGCCATCTTGTGGTTAACAACCTCTGCATCCTTTTGATATTTATTCTACTAAAGAGATCTTATACAAGGCTGTAATTTAAACACAGTAAGCCCTGAGTGAACCAAACCAACAACAAATTGAAAAACTAAACAAAACCTTAAGCAGGTACAATAGAGCTGAAAGCGTTCACACTTGGTTGCAATGAAATTGTGCAATTTGCATCACATTCACTTACTTCCTGCACCCATCCTGAGTTTGGGAGTAAAGGCTGAAATGGGGGAGTGAGGAAGCTTTTACTGCCTTTAAGAAAGACAGAAGCAGTTGCTGCTTCCTCCTGCTAAAGTCTTGCATCCTGACTCCCAGCTCAGTGCTACCCATTCACTGCTGTGACCTGTCATGGTGGTTTAATTAGAGATGAAAAATACTAGGCATCACWTAGGTGTCAAGGCATGACATCCTGAGGGAGTGCAGTAGTTCTAAGAACAAAGGGTTTAGTTATTTGACATACTCAGTCATACTTCACAGACATTGTTCTAGAGCAGCTTTCTCTCCCTCCTTCACTCACTGGCAAGAGGTGTCCATTTTCTGACGGAGTCTGAGCRTGTATGGCGTCAGTGTGGGCCTGAGCACAGGGCAGGGAACTGCTGCACTGTAGCTGCTCCAGTTGCTACCTCTTTTCTCCCTAGCAATTTGTTTTCCTACTGCTTTGTCACTTCATTCTCCTCCATGGTACAAACGAGATTTGGCCAGAACGTCACCAAAATTTACTTCCCTCGGGTTATTTTGTTAGCCTCTTTGACTCCCCAGCTTATCCCTTCCCCTCATCAGGACAGTGCCAAGGCATGTGCAGATCCAGCAGTATTTGCTTACAGGATGGAGGAGAAGCAAGCAGAGCACATCACCTCCTGGGAAGTAGCACCAGCTCAGGGCCATTTTTCTTGTACTCAGAACCCATCAGGAATTTATCTCATACATCAGCTTTGGGAGAGGGTGAGCTAAACAAGAGCCTTTTAGGCAGAGTCACCTTTAGTCTTCAGGGCCAGTCTTTTGGGAAATTATGTGGAGCCRTGAGGGCATCTGACTCATCCTGTTTTCCTGTGATGGACTTTGGACTAAAAGTGACTTGCTGCTGTCTTTGTGGCTCTTCCCAATTTTATTTTTTTGGCTACTGAAAGGCATAACATAGAAGTTTTCTTTCTGCTATTTAGTTTAGGCCAGTGAGTTWAGTCCCTGCACGGAGAAAATAAAACAAGCTTTCCCCAGACATCATAAAAAGCTACTTAATGATAAAAAACAAATGACAGTAATCAGTATGCTTCAGTGCCCAAACAGTCATCTGCTGGTACACTTCCTTCCCTTCCAGCCTAGTTGAACAGGGGGAAAATTACCTACCAATTATTTCAGAACTTAATCTGGCCTGTTTGTTAAACCACTTTTATTTGAGTCTCTGTTTGCCTGGGGCTGAGGCATATATGGGTCTCCAATAAAGGTCATTGCTTTCATGGTTATTGTGTAACATATCTCTCTGAAATAAATCAATGGTGCTAAAAAGGCTAACTTCAATATATTTCCATTATCCAGCAGCAGGTGCTTATTGTTGAAGCTTTTGCTTTGCKAGGAAGACATATAAAGGAAAACTGTCAGTATATTCAATTTGACTTTTTCCCCTCTGCCTTCAGGGAAGTGYGATTGAGAGTAAAACTGCTGACTACACCTCTGATAACAGATAATGTGGTGACATTTTCCTAGAGGGGACAAGTTATCAGCTACTTTGTCTGGTTTCCAGGKGCTGATACCCTCCTCCTGATCTGTAGATTGATCACCTGAGATAAGGACTGTACATGAAATATCCCTGATCAGCAGGGAAGCTGGCAGGGAAGCCTTTGAAAACAGTTTTAACTCCAGCAGATATGAGAGATCCCTAAAGGTGTGGTAGGGAGCAGCAGGCAATCAATCCCCCTGGTCAGAGGGTAGCAGGGAGGTGGCATGAGGCTGGAGGCCAGGCCATACACACACTGTACAGACCAAAGTAACACCAGGTATGCCAGGTATGGCCTCTTGCATGCAGGAGATTGGGATCTCCTGGTGAAGCTGCTGAGTGTSATCTGCAAACGATCAACAGAAGCAAGACAAAGGAATTAGAGAGAATAAATATGGAGGAAGGCTTGTCTGTGATGTGGGGAGAAGGGGAAAGCAGGCAATGGTGGAAGCTGGCATGAGAGGAAGAAGGAGAACAGCTATGCGTTATGTGAGAARACCAAACCAAAAGTACTGGAAATCATGGACTCAGTCTCTACATGACAAGGATGAGATTGTGTCTGAAACTGTGGCTCTGAGGGAATTACAAACACCACAATCTTATGAGAGTGATTTGGGTAATTGGCTCCTTAGATGATTTTTCTATAGGGGCAGCACATCTCAGGGCTGAAGATTGGCACTGTGACAACTGCTGCTCACTGTCCCCCCTTAAAATAGAGACTTCACTCAGTTGGAACTGCTCCACACAACACGACGAGGAGGAGAYGTTCCATTTTACACAAACATTTTTGTTCTGAAGTTTTATTCTTGATCTGAGATACCAGATCTTATAGCTGATAATTGAACACTTCTCAGTAAGAAGGTGGAAAAAATCTATTTCATGTCCTTCACAGTTATTTGATTAGCTACGGTGCATCGTCATCCCTACCTTTTTTCATCGTRCAAATTCAAAGGAAAATATAAATAAAATTTAGAAGTGTTTAACATTAAATGAATGAATGAGAATGCTTATCACAGCTTGCCTAAGCTGTGGAACTCCTTGATAGTGAACATCATTAAAAGYCCACTTCCAAAAAGGACTAGAGGTCTTTGAAAGATAATTATAATATTCCCACTTTCAACACCATAAACCCAAACTGCATGATATAAACCAAAGAAGACACAGATGGTTATAAAAAGASCTTTCTTTGAGATTATTTTAAGCACAACAACTCAGAAAATAGTAGCTTTTGGATTTGTATTTTGAAGGAGTGGATCTGTATTTTGAAGAGAATTATCAAGCACTGAAAACTTGCTTTCACTTAGAACCATAATGAAAATAAATAATTTTTTGAAAATGTCTGTTAATGAAGATCTCTACAACAATCTTATAACACCTAAGCTTAAAAATAACCAAATCGGAATCCRTAAAAATGCTTCACATGTTTGTTTTGAAGCAACTTTGTTTAGTAGTGGCAGTCTTTGTGACCTTCTTCCAATCTTATTTTTGATGCTCATTTTTTGGGGGAGTGCTGAATGTTAGAAATGTCCACAAAAAGGCACTGAATAAATGCTGATGCAAACTGCATCTCAGAAAATCTCTGCAGTCTAAAAGTCTATTAGAAGGATACTCACACAGTTTTGCCCCTATTTTTTTTCCACTYTGTGACTAAACACCAGCTGCTGGCTATGGCTAGAAAAGAGGCTAGTAAGCTAAATTATGATTCAATGACATTTGGACTTGTACCAYGTTATGTTTGAGATTTTTGTAAATATGTCACCTTTTGATCTAGAAAAGTTATAAAAGCTTATCCACAGTGTTCAGCAAAAGTTGTGCTCAATGGTTTGGGAAAATACTGTAAAAGAAAATGAAATAAAGCAGTACTTCAGGATTATGTTAGCTAAATAGCTCATTAGTCATTAGCTTACTAGTAATTATGTAATGTAAGGAATATGTGCATACAGTATTTTCTACCCTTACTGAAGCATTGAAAAGTTGGTAACTTTTGATTATTTTAAAAAAGAAATTAAAAAAAAATCAGGAAGTGTTTAATACTATTTTTTCATGGGAGCCTTTACCAAAATGTCACTCCCAGAAAAGTACAGTGGGATCAAACAGCTTTTTACAGGCAAATAGAGTGAGAAKGGCTGTTTCCTGCCCAGAACTGCCTGGTGGTAGGCACCAACAGAGCCAGAGGGTCTGTGCACCTGGGCCTGGCATGCTGTCCTGYGTGCAGGAGTTCACTGGGACTGGGGCCAGGCACAGGGTCTGGAGATGAGTCTGGGGCTGCAGAGCTCTCACTCATCCCTCAGRTGTCTCTGCTTCCTCAGTGAGATGGGTGTTACCGCCAGGCTGCAGCCTCATGTATTTTTGGTCAAATTTCATCATGTCTGTAAAAACATAATTAAAAAAAAAGAATATAAAGGTATACATTCCATTTTATCTGTCTGCTTTCCTTCATCTTGGGGGAGGGAGGGGAGCTGCTTGCTAGTTAAACATTTACCCACTAGCAAAGGTTGGTAAGCTCTGTCACAAACAGTACGCAAACAGGGACACCTGCCTTTCTGTAAGGCAGGGTGCTGAGGGTCACCCCCTTGCTATGCTGCTGACTTAATTCAGCTCCTCTGCTGCTCCTGCCCAAGAGTGCTCCCTCAGTTTTGTCCCCAGGTCTCCTCTGGCTGGTGCTGTGAGCTGTATTAATTCATAATTGACATGACTGGATAAGGCTGCTGAGGCTTTCAGCTCTTAGCACGTGGGCGGAATCTTTGCAGTCAGTGGAAGAGGCAGGACACCCACACAAGCAGTGCTGTGCAAATGCAGAGAGGTTCATGAGGCTGTGGACARGAAAGAAAAGCAGGAATTTTATGCACTTCTCGGTTTCTAAGCTCCCTGATCTGTGCTGCTACAAAAGATGCCGAAGGTCGCCTTACATACAGCATCCATAACACCATGTCACCTTGCAAAGAACCTATTTTTTAGAAACACTTGTCTTGCTTCGCCSACTTTCAAGCTTGAGATAATTTCCAGATATTTTTTTCTCTAAAAAGACTCCACACTTTTGTGCACATGTGTGAGAATATTTATTCCTCTGGTGATATAAATTATTTCTACAACTGAAATTTAAACTCTAAGTCTGTTCTACCTAATAAAACAGTTTTTCTGAATTGTGAGTGAACTCAGCTGAACCAGAGTTTCAGTGCTGCAGTCTTTCTGGATTAGATGATGCCTCAGCCACAGCTCTTTTTTTCGAAACACTATTAAGAGGCTGTTTTGAGACACACAGAAAGGTTTCTCTGATTTCAGAGAGAGGATTTCTTTGACTTCTTTCCCTGTTTGCCTTTTTTTTTTTTCCTTAAAGCAGAGTAATAATTTACTCAATGAAACRAGACATTTCCTTCCTCTACAAAGGACTGAGGAGAACCTGAGACCTCTTTGTTTATGGTATGTGAAAAAATTATAGCAAAACAAATGAGGAATCACTCTGAACTTGAGTGACTTCAATGGCTGTTGGTGGAATTACATTTCTCCCAGAGCATTTGGATTGAGGAGGACTGGGGCCTCTGCGAGCTATTCCTCCCTTCCAGACCCGCAGTGCTTAAGATTTTCATCTAGGCTCTATTGCAGCTTTCTTGCCTTAATCACAAGGCATACTGCTATTTCTACTCTAATTGTGAGACTAATATCCCACCGACTCAATGAGAAAGCTGGAAAAGCCTTTGGATTACTGTGTAAATTAATTCAATGCCACATGGTACTAATTGCACACTGTCTTCTTGTACTCCACAGCAGGTAGAAGTAGCATTTGCTGTTGATACAGCCATAATGACATTGTATTCATATTAGTAATTTACACTTACACAAAGCACATGAGGAAAACAGATAATAAAAATTATYTATAGATTTTTTTCAGATTACAGGAAATTCATGGCTAGCAGTAAAACCTATTAAACTACTACTGCTGTCACTTGAAGGCATTTTTGGTACTTGAGAAAGGGAACACTTCAGTATTAGTAACAGGAGGTTAAGCCTCACATACTACATATAAAACATCTAAATATTAATTCAAGGATGAAAGCATTCAGCTGAATAGGAACCATCTGGAAGGATGAGGAGAGTGGATGAGAATRCATTAATTATTATGTAATGTGTATAAATTGGAAATCTTGGAATGCATTTGGTCAGTCTGCTTTGCAGGAAGAGCCTTCTTTTCCCACTGATAATCACAATACATTTCTAACTCCTCCTTGGACATATCTACTTTCTGACCTGTGTTTGCCCCAGCAGAGATAGCAGGGTGRCAGTGTCTATGATAATGATAGTTCCCTGCACTTGCACAACTCTGGCTCCAAACCCCTGGATTTGCCTCATGTGGAAAAATTAGAAGAGTAATCATGTTTATAAGAATGATATAATTATTTTAAAACTATTTCCACAGAAACCAAGCATGAGATGACAGCATGCAGTACACTTGATCTGAAGTCACTGTTGCTTTCACTGGGGCTGGACTCCGAAAGGTGAGTAGGACAGTTTCAAACATCTAAGCACCTACCTCCCAACTACTRGTATTTTCAAGACAAACTAGGTACCAATATCACTCAAAAATTTTATTTTTTAATAGCCTCAATTCCTCTTACAATTAATTTGAAGTTCAATGTTTTGCTCTTCCTGAGTAGGCATGATGGGAAAGGCAAATAAAGAAGGGGAGTTTTATATGATGACAAATTCAATCCAGTGAAACTTTGGCCTCTTACAYGTAGTTGGATGCAAGGAGGCATGAATGTGAGCACATATCATCATATTCTATGATTTGAAACACTTTCAAGCTAGTATAGCTTGCAGCCGGAACTAAATCACTAAGTTCCCTCTYGCTGACCAGATACACTACACGTGCAGAGAAGCACAGAAAGGCAATGTATTCTYATGCTGCTTAAGCCACAGATGCTATTCAGCCATTAGCATGTAAAGTCCTTGTCATCCCAATTGCTTAACAGCTGTGGTGCTAACTGGGAAGRAATTCTGTCATACCAAAAGCTGTTCTTGCACGGGAGATGTGGGGTTTGCCCTAAAATTCCTGATGATTTTGGACAAGCCACTTCATTTGTGTTTTCTTCTGTAAAATGAAAATATATTTTTGCTTTCTCCGATTGCTTCTGGCTTTTGTTTGTAAGCTGTCATCTCAGGGAAAGATGCTTTCATTAGATAGGAATCTAAATACAAGTGCCTCATTAGATTTGGCTTTGTGGTGCAAGTSTAATTCAATTAATTACTGTAAGAAATATGAACCTAGTAAGGGTTATGCCCAGGATAATAAATACATAATTTCAGGGACAAGCTGYGGCATATTTCTCTGCTGACAGCTATCCTGTCTCTGTTACACTGTGCATCTGCTTTTCCTCCCAGAGGAATGCATTCAACACTGCTACGGCGATCGCAGTCATGCCCCCACTCAGAAGCCTTTCKGCAGATGTATCCTCACACTGACAGTTGGAGTTACAGATTGACCAAAACCACAAGACAGAAGACAATCTCCCCAGCTCTGTGCATGCAGCCCCTAAAGCACAGTTAAACCACGAGGCTTCTGAACTGCCCTAATYGGAGCCACTGGTGGATCCCACTTGTGTTCCCACTGGGTCTACCAGAYGCACAGGCTTTGCAGTGACATCCCTAACACGCGCCGCATCCTCCATCCTGCTGCAACACCCACGGTGACCGCGACCCTCACTCCCGGCTTTCCACAGCTGGCACTGCTTGCGCTGCCCCCACGCACCACAAAGCCGCCCGCGGCCGCTGGTTTGCCAGGGATGATGCCAGGAGACAGCCCCGGCTCCTGCGGCCCCGGCTCCTCGGGGAGCGCGGAGCTCAAAGGGACAACGGACCCTCCAGACGGGGGGGAAATGGAAGTGCTGGGGATGCCTCGATAGGTACGGAACGCGCCCCGGGGCCACCCCATTTCCCCCCTTAAAAGCGCCCGCTGGGCTCTCCAGGGCACAATGGATGCTTGGTTTGGGAACGACGAGCAGCCCCGAAGGGAAATGAGCTCGGTCGGCCCCGTCCWGTCGCGCCCCGCCGTCCCGCTCCCGGCCCGTGGCTCCCGGGAGGTGGCAGTGTTCCCCCACGGAAGCCACCTGCCCAGCTCCACCGCCAGGCCGGCAAGGGAGCCTCTTTCATCTCCCGCTCACTCGTTTTCCGCTCATTTACGGGCAATGGATTTMTCGCGCGTGATCTGATCTGTAACAGCCCCACTGGGGGCTTTTTCTCTTGCGGGCGAGAAAGTTGCGAAGTGCCGCAGCACAGCCGGAACGCCAGGATTACAGAAAGCGGTGGCGATCACGGCATACGTATTTATGCACGTGTATACTACGCATGTATGTCTACACACATATATAAACGTATTTCAATACACACATATAGATCTAGACATGAGGCAGAGGATCTCAAAACACAGAGAAGCAGTGCCATTTACATTTTGTTCGTGCATTTGGGAGAGGYGCGTGGAAAGACAGGTGGATGCGTATCGGCTATCCGTGCACCACCCCGTATCCGTGCATCAGCCCGTGCCCGTACACGCTCACAGGCAGTGGCTACAGTTCCTTTAAATCCTCGCTCCTTARGGGACAAGTCCGGGATTCAGGCCCCGTTTGCCAGAGCCGCTCGCAGAGGCGAGCAACTCGGAGGGTCCTTAGAACGTCCTCGGACGCGCAGCGGTTTGGACGGACCGGCCGCCCSCCACTGCTCCACCGCAAGTTTCTATTCCCCCATCACCCGCTCCGGCTCTTTATCAAAAGCCTCCTTCCCTTTCCCTTTCTTGCACYCGCCCGCAACCCCGGTGCGCCCCTTTGCGCGCTGCCCGGCGGAGGGGGACCGCAGCATCCCCGCCGGGACTCCGTCCCGCATCCCGGCTCCGGGCGCCGGGGTTCCGCCCCGACGGCAGAGGCCGTGGGCTGCGGGGCGGGGCAGGGCGGCACTCACCTGACGATGACATACATGACCAAGAAGTTGCCGAAGAGCCCCACGACGCAGACCACGGAGTAGAGGGCCATGATGGCGATGGCGGTGACCACGGAGGGGCCGCCGCCCGCGGGCGCGCAGGGCCCGCCGCCGCCCGCGCTGCCATTGCCATTGCCGCCGCAGGGCTCGGAGCGGTTCCAGCCCAGCGCCGCCGAGGCGTTGCCCCAGGCCGGGCAGGGCGGGCGGCAGGCGGTGGCGTTGGCAGCGAACGGGACCTCCAGGGCGCCGGCGAGGAGCGGCGCGGACCCGTTTCCCAGCAGGTAGGCGACTGCCATGGCTGTCTGACAGCCGCGGCCTCAGCGCGGCCCCCCGCTCCCCGCGCCCCAGGGACGCCCGGCGCGCCGCGCTGCTGCTGCCGCGGTGTCGGCGAGGCGACGCCACCCGCCCGCCCCGACGGCGCGCCCCGCCGCTGGCTGCGGGCACATGTGTGCGGCGGGCGGGGCGGGCCGGGAGGAGGGGCCGTGTCCGCAGGAGCGGCGGGAGCCGCCTCCCCGCGCCCGCTGCCCTCCGCCCGCCGCCGCTCCTCCCCGGCCGGCGGGACGCGGGGGCGGCCACCCCCAGCGGCGAGCGGGGCGCGCCTGCGGGGGGCAGCGGGCGGCGCGCCAGCCGTGTTCGCCTCCCCTGCGGGCGGCACTTGAAGGCAAAGCGCCTAAAGTGTTCCTTTCCCCAGCGCCACACGCATCGGTGGCGAACATCGAAAAGAGAGAACCGGAGGAGACTGACTTGGCGAGAAAAAGCCCGGTGCAGAGAGAGGAGATCAGTGCGCGGCTGATTATCGTAGTGAGACAGGGGTCTTGGCAAAACGATGTCCTCAGTGATTATAGAGATAACGGTACCTTGTAGTAGAATGTGACGAACTTTACGGCAACACTTTGGGAGGGATGGTTGTGAACAGAATTATCCTTTAGAAATTACTCGGATCTCATGGATCCTTAGGATTTTCAGAGAGCCTTCTGTTCAGAGCTCCAAGGATGTTCTCCCCTAGGTGTTGGTGTGATTGTTATCAGATGTGATAACACAGATAAGAACGACATCAAAACCATGCTCAGCCGTACACTCATTCTTACTGGGTGCTTAATTTGCACACCGTTTGTTTTCACCGGCACCTTTCCTTGATCACTTGTTCCAAATGAGCACAGAGGTGCAGGGCTGCCTGATGGCTGATTATTAGGACTTAGCTCATTTACTGTCTCACTAATGAAATCAGAAGAGATCCCTGGTAAGGCAGAAAAAATTTCTCCTGGTGAACAGGAAGGTGACAGAGTAGCAGTGATTGCTCCCGCTGCCTCATCATGGATGCGCCCTTATTCTGCTCACCCTGTGCAGAGCACCTCCCGCTATTTCAAGAGTGGTAATGACAAAAGTGGAGAAGAAGCAAGTAGCAACCTAAGAGAAAGATACAAAATCCCTGTCATTTTGGTGTCAGGATTACCTATGTGCTTGTGCCACAAGCAGTGGGAACCAGTRCTGCTCAGGGCAGGTAACAGTGGCGGAATTGGCCACACACTCTTTCCATGTATATCTGATAATTTGTGGGGAGGAAGAAGATACAATGGGAAAGGGGTGTCGCTGGACTTTTAGAGGGTTACAAATGTGGAGAATCTGTATTCCTTTTTTCTTTCTAAAGTGAAATGGAAGGAGAAGAAAAAGTAAGCTATTAATGGGCACTTTCAGTAGATAGCATGTATTGCATCATGGCCAGAGAGAGTATTTTCAGCATTGTTCATTGGGTAGGAGAGAGCCCATTTAGCGTTGCATGTAGGATGAGTTTTAGAATAGGAGTTATTTTTGTCTCTGGGAAAAGCTGTGGACAGGGGAAATGAAAGCAAGAACTCAGAGATTTTACGTGGTCAAAGACACTGCCTCTTTATCCCCTGTTGAAGTATAGCATGTACACAGAGCAGGAGGAACAAGGCTTTAAAACTGGGCTTTTCTCAGAGGCTTTCATCTCTGTGTATGTGCACAGAGTGTGGAAGCCTCTCTCTGTGCTTGCCCTTTGTTACACCAAAGCCATCAGAAGAGTTTAAGGTAAGCCACAAGTACACAATTAGTATTTAGCCCTTTGAACACAACTGTGCCTGGCTGTGGAAGGGATGGGGAAGATGGGGAGCAAAAATCAAGGCTGCCAGAAGATCCACTCCATATCTTGTGTTGTAGCCAGATTTGTATCATCCTCACTATCAGAAGACTATGCATTAAAAATGACATAAAAAYGACATTAAAATGTCCTTAAAAAAATTCCCTTAAAAACAGATGCCCAGGTAAATTGAGTGCTATATACAAGACTTTATGACTGCTCACAGAAAAGTGATTACACACAAAAAAATTATGCCCAAAATAAATCAACCTTTTGGCTGGTGCATATGAAATCRTAGGATGCAGAGAGGGCTGGCAAAAAGCCCTGGGAGTTGAGCCTGCTTAAGACAGGCCTCATTAAGCAAAATTTCAAGGTAGGGGAGTGATAGTTAAATGCACTTCTTTGCAAAGTTTTTACAAATGTTATTTCACAAGGACATCATAGGCAATGTGAAATAAATGTTTAGAACAATGCTTTCAGATGGTAAAGATCATTTTGCGTGTAATAATGTGTGAGACCCTTTCTTCAAATAATTTCAGATAGTATAGGACTGTGTAGCCAAGATTCTGGTGAAAGGGTGTTTGTGAAGTTGAAGACCAGTAATTCCTTCTTGATGGTAGTATTTCTGATTTTTCCTTCCTCATTGAAAAGAAGCAGCCTCAGTCATTTGCATTATTTCTGTATTCATAGATCACCTGTGTCTGTCTAGATTTTGACAGTGACTCTGCAGATAAGGGCAATCTGCAGAGTGGCAAATACTATATCCGTTAGTTGAAAATAAGTACTTTAAGTTTCATCATATCTGAGTTCTTCTGCCCTTGTAGAAAATAAACTGTCTCTTCAAAGTTTAAGAAACGTAGCTATAAGTGATAGCTTTTGTGCTTGTATAACAAGTCTGAAGGGTGTCAGTTGGACCACAATGATGGTTGGTCTAGATGATCTTTAAGGTCCCTCCCAACCTTGACCATTCTGTGATATAGTCTTCAATTTCCTTATCTGGCAAGGCTACAAAGCAGATGCATGACAGTTTGTTAAGGACTGTATTAGCTGTCCTTGATAGCTATATTCTCAACTATCCTTGACAAACTAATAATTTTACTTTTGCTGAGTTGGAGCTACATATTGAATGAGAAGAATGAAAGATGTTCCAAAAAGACTACCACTGTAGTTAATGACGTCAGGGTCTAGAGGAAGTTAGTGTGTGATGTAATTTAATACAATAGTAAGGGGAACAGCTCAGTTCATATAATCTTACATTTTCTAGTTCTTAGGTATTTTGACTCTGCAAGTTCAATTCTTGGTCATTGATTAGGCTTTCCAAATCCAGTAGCTCAACAGAGGAGAGATTGCTGCAGCTCTGTGCTCTTAGGTCCGGCTAACAGCCGGACTGGGCTTGTATTCCCAACAGTCAAGCCTGGAAACACTTTATAGAACCCACACATAAACATATACACAGAGCTGGCCCCACAGACCAGCAAGGACACAAGCGGCACTAGCAGAAACACAAACTGACCAACAGCCTCACCCTGCTCCCTTATGGCTGTTCAGGGTGAAAATGTTTAGTGGGAATATACATGTACACATGTACACCATAAGGCTCTCCTCAGTGAGCACCTGGATCAGACACTCAGTCTGCCCAGTAGCTCCTCCCTGCATCCCAGCTGTTTGCACATGGACATAGGAGCCCTGAGCCTGCAGCACCACTCAGGCTGTGCATATGGACTCACGTTCAGACGCCCAACACACACATGGGGGGACACACTAAGGCCCCCTAGGAACCATCCTCAGACTCAGCGTACCCAGTAGCTGGCCTGTATCCCTCCCTTTTCCTGCCAGTGTCTCCTACTCCCTTAAGCATCTCGTGACACATTTTTGAGCAATCCCATGATACTCTTCTCCTGCATCCCATGTTGTGTCCCGTGTCCCTAGCAGTGACGCCCTACAGACTGGGAGGTGCCCCAGGCAACTGCTCCCCTGTGGTATTGGTTGTAGTGCTTGGCCAGTGGGGCTGAGGCTCCCCTGTGACAGCCTGGGGACAGTCTAGGGAGAGATCTCATTTCTCTGATGGCAATATCGGTGTTCCCCCACCTGCCCTCGTGTCCTGGGATTCCCTCCTGTGTGAGGAGATGGGTCCCTTTTAGGATGGTGTTCCTCCGGTGGCTCCTGGAATAGCCATAAACTTAAACTGAAAATTATTTAGGTTTCCCCACCTGCTGCTGTCTCTGTCTCTCCCTGCATGTGTGCAGATACAGATCACAAAACTTAAGAGTCATCTCTGGCAATCTCACTGCTAAATACTGATTTCTCTAATGTGCCAGAAAGGCAGCATTAGGCATATACAAAGGATGCACCTGTTGGAGAAATACTGTCCACAGAGACTGACTACTCTGCCCACTCACAGATGGTAATGTAGGGCAAAATATTTATGTGGCCATAAAATTGATTTTTGCTGAAGGGAGGAGATTCAAATAGATAATTTAAATACAGTTATATACTTCTAGGAAATCCTCAGAATGCACTAATAAAATATTTGTTATGGGCCTCACAGGTTCCACAAGGCATTCAGAAATAAATGGAAAACTCTGAGCCATCATAAATTGCCCTGTGACAAATATAACTTCTAAACTACAGTGTAATGCCACTTTGGTAGCACTAAAAGTAGAGCATTATGTGACACTAAGTAATTGCCACCCATTACGTGATTAATGAAATTAAATAATACAGTGTGGCAGAATAAAGACCTGCCTTTGATTCTTGGAAGGGGAGGACGCTAGCAAAATCTCTACAGAATGGGTAGCATGATATCTGGCTTTTTGATTTATCCATGTGATTTTGTTTTGAGAAATAAATTATTTTCAAAACCAAAAGGAGAGGGAAAATGAAGGATTATGATTTTGAGAATTTTCCAATCTGTGTTTTGGTTAATTTTAGAAATGATTAAAAGTTGCAGAACTTAAAATCTGACAAGCTCTACTTATATTCAAATGAGGAAATAGTCTCAATTTCCTCCTGTGTGAAGTGTGAGCTTATGATTCTTTCCATAAACCCAATGACAGGATTTTGTTTCCTGATGTGTTTATCAAATTTAACATTTCTTTGCCTCTACCTGCTTACATTTCCAAAACTTTTTTGTGGGCAACTTATATGGATCTGTTTTTAGGACTGCATTATTTATTCTGTTCTTCAAACTCATGTCCTGTTCCCTTTTAAATCCTTCCTTGTTTATTATTTTCTTTGCTGCTCTAACAAGAAGTGATTAAACATACATTTGATCTATCATAGGGAAATCTGTCCAGTGTAACCCTGCTGACATAATTGCCATCATTCATGTTCCCATATGAATACTTTTAATGGGAAATAATGGGAAGTTTTGAACAAATGGATAATTTTACTTCTAATTATTCTTGCATACAATGTTTAAAATTATGTGCCCTTCAAATATCCTGTTTTCTCCCTCACAAAGACATAAGCCAGAGCTGAGGCACCATTGAAATGAGCCAAAATAAAAATTCAGCACACCTCCTCCCAGCCTTTATCTCTCTGTCCTTCCACATGCAGAGGAAGCCCACTTTACCACCATATCTGCAGTAATTTGTAGGGAGATAATTTTAGAGGCTTATATAAATCATGAAAGCAGTGTCCTCACAAACAATACTTGCAAAGGCACTGGGAACACACCCAAGTGAGAGCAATTACCTACAGGCATGCCATGGGCTTTGTTTTTTCAAACCTTTCCACAGTAAGTGATACTGCAAAGTGAATTAATCTCTCTTTTGTCTTCCCAGTAAGTATCAATTAGTGCAAAATAAGGTCTGTTGTCTTCCAGCGCATAATTGTTGCTTCTTGCTTGATTTCTCTGCTCTGACGATTGATACTCAAAATGCTCTTGAAGCCTTTGTGTGCATTCTTGCTGTGTGCAGCATGCCTTGCTTCTTTCAGGACGGAAGGCTGCCTGTTTTTGTGAGACAGCACTACACTTTAAACCTTGCACATAACAGATGTAAGACATAAGTAGGGCTAGAGGCTAAGCAAAGACAAACAACATGAAAAGAAAAGGCACACTGGAAAACTGAAATTCCATAAAGAGTCTGATGTCAATCTGACTTCTCATAGTGCCAGGTGCAGTTCTAGAAAAATCCCTGCAAATAGAGACAGAGGCTGAATCTCACTTTGTGTTATTGAATAGTAGGAACAATCACCTTGAGATGTAACACGAGTTCTCCAAGCTCAAGTCATCATTTTAGCCACTAAAGGCCAGTTTGACCAAAAGGTTTAGATATTTGGTCACAGAATCACTTCTTTCCAAAATGTAAAGTTCCATACTTTTATTTGGCTGCCATGTGCCACTAGATGCTAAATATTTTGTATTTACAGTGTTCACTGAAATAGGCATTGGTGTTAAAGTTCACCTCAGGAAGCAAAGCTTCTTAATTACTGAACTGGGAATTATTGTTGTCCCTTTGCTCTGGCTAAGTAAAGGGTTAATTATCCATAACTGAATGGAACAGCTTCCAAAACCAGAGATTTTTCACGTCCTTTTTTCTCCCCGTCTCCCCTGAACTATCATCTGCTGTTTAAGCACTCGGCTAAAAACTGTGCTTAGGTCTGAGATGAGAGCTCAGGTGTTCCATCTTCTTTGCAGGGTGTCTTGTTCTTGGGGTGCATATTAGGACATATGAGAGAGAAGGCATAGGAGCAGCAGCAGCAGTGATTGATGAAGTGACATGGAGATGGACACCCAGCCGTGGAAGGAGTTGTGTCTGTGATTTCAAATTGAGGGAGGCATCTTCCTCAGGTACTGGGTAAGGTACTGGGGAACTTATGCCCAAAGGATAAATTCTGATTTTCATGCTCAAATTCACTTTATCACTTGCAAATGCCTGCTTTTAAGAAACCTTGGGGTTTGAACTCAGCCCACACAGTGCTCTATAGATGACTGTCGTGAGATAATSACACTGTCTAAATAGAGTGTCTTAAGCAGAGTGCTGGTGTAATCTCAGTTTAGATTTATGACAGAAAGCATGGCACTACTCCTTCTCAGGTTGTTTACTTGCATTTGTCCTTGTCATACGTCTGACAAATGTTTGAGTTTGCATCTTACAAGTATTGCATCTATATAAAACACAAAAGAAAGACACTTCTACTTCTTCACTTTTTTTCCCTAAGTGTCCTGGTTTTAGCTGGGATAGAATTCATTTTCTTCTTAGTAGCTGGCACAGTCTTGTGTTTTAGATTTAGTACAAGGATACTGTTGATAGTGCATTGACATTTTGTTTGTTTGTCGCTAAGTAGTGCTTACCCTAAATCAGAGACTTCTCAGTGTCTCATGCTCTGACAGTGAGGGGGTGCACAAGAAGCAGGGAGGGAGCACAGTCCAAATGGTCTAAATGGACATTCCATACAATAAACATAATTTCCTATATGTTGACTGGGAAGAGTTGGTTGGGAGGGGATAATTACTGCTTGAAGATGGGCTGAGCATTGATGAGTGAGTGGTGAGCGCTTGTATTGTTCATCGCTTCATTTTCCTGTGTTGTGTTCCTCTTTCTCTCTTTGTTCCTCTTTCTCCTTTGTCTCCTGGCTCTGTGGTACTTAGTTGCCAGCTGGGGTTAAACCATGACACTTAGAAAGCAGAATTCTCTTGGTATAATGATTTTTCACATGTGGCTTACCAGTTCATGAGCCAAGAAAAGGATGAACTATTGTAGCCTTGTTCCCACACTAATCCGTTTTGAGCAATGAACCTGGTGAGTAGAGACATTGAAGAAGGACAGAGTTTTCCTGGTTAATTTTTCTTGGAAAAGTATATCTGCCCAGCTTATTTCTTTGCAGCAAGTACAAGAGACAACGTATGAACAGGTAATAATCTTGGTGTCACATGGCATAGGATTTCATTGGAACATGGTGATGTGCTATTGTATTCTGAATGCAGTGTTTGTATTGTGAATATGTGCAAGCATGCAGAGACTCTGCTCAGTGCGTTATTAAGGCTCTTTATCAAATGCATAACAGAATCAGCAAGCTACACAAATTAGATGTCTGAGTCATAGTTTTCACATTTGCATAGGAGGGATAATAGTACTACTTATGACAGGATGAAAGGTCACAAGCATGTTCCGTATTTATCTGTGTATTTTTAAGTAACATAAAATCTAAAATTTTTTAATAAACTTTTATTTCTGATTTTTCTGATTTATGTTCTTTCTTCCCTCCTTTTCTATTTTCTTTTTAGTTGCAAGTAGTCTGCAGTTACTAAAAAGAGAGCATAGGAGATGATTCATTTCCAAACAACCACAATAGGAGAAAGAAATCAACTTGAAGTGAAGATTTCACACTTATCTGTATAATAAGCACTTCCAGTTTCTCATCAATTAGTGATGGCAAAAACTAATTTGCAGTAGGATATGACATATAGGAAAATGACCTTTAATTTGTCACTAAGATTCTGAATGCTAAGAGCCACTGGCAATAGAAAGGTGTCCTGTTGGGGTACAATGACGTTTGAAGTGGTGGAAAAAAATAGTCCTAGCACTCCCACCCCATTAGATTGTGGAAATTATTGTTTATTGAAATTTCTGTGATTTCAAACTAGTTCAGAATATCTTTTCTCTCTTTGATTTCTCCCTTCTATGAAACATCTGTAGTCTATTAGGTTGAGATCTCTTGTWACCTCTGATGTGTGACTTTGTTGTCTTTGCCTGTGAGAATAAACAGAGTGAAGAAGCATGYGCATTTTGTGCCTGAGGTAAATGGGAACACATATGGGGCATGCAGTGGAAAGTTGTGTGATGGATGACTGTAAACATGGATATTGTAGTTGCATAATTATCTTTTAATGTTTTATGTATTTGAAGTGCTTGAAATGATAGAGTAGTAGTATCCATGGTAGCCTTATTCTTTTCTGGTTTGGATATGCCATGCTTAGCATCACATTCAAAATTCTCCTTTCTGGATGCATTATCTTTTTGTACCATAAATCATTTAACCATAAAGAAAACAATGGGACTTTGTTTGTCTTTGATATTACTGGACTAAGTAAGGTATAATTCTGATGAAAACAATGGAGCTTCACAGGCCAACAGGAACTTGAGGAAATAAAGGCTTGGTTATTGTTACCTAGGGGAACAGATTCTTTCTGGTCTCTTGTTTTACTTAGAATGCAAGTTCTAGGAGGTGGGAGAGATCTTCCTTTTCCTGAAAGTAAATGTGTAGATTGGTAGAGGGCCAGGGAAAAGAGTCATGGCAAAGAAGGTCACATGAAAAATAAGGAGGTAATTTGTAACAGCCAGCATGGCTTCTCTAAAGGCAAATCATGCCTGAAAATTTTTGTGGCCTTCTACTGTGGAGTTACAGCAGGGGCAGATGAGAAAGGCCCAACTGGCATCATCTACCTGGACTTGTGAAAAGCATTTGATGCTCTCCATGACATCCTTGTCTCTAAAGTGGAGAGACATTGATTTGATAGATCAGCTATTTGATGGGTAAGAAATTGGCTAGATGGTCACAGCCAGCGAGTTGCAGTCCACATCTCAATGTCCAAGTGGAAAGCAGTGACACGTAGCATTCCTCAGGAGCTGGTWTTGGAACCAGCACTTTTAATGTCTTTGTCAGTAACATGGACATTGGGATTGAATGCACTCATGGCAAGTTTGCCAATAACATGGAGCTATGTGGCGTGATTATCATGCTGGAGACAAGGGATGGCATCTGGAGGGACCTTGACAGGTTTGAGAGGTRGGTCTGTGCAATCTTCATGAAGTTCAGCAAGGTGAAGTGTAAGGTCCTGCACCTGGGTGGGGGCAATCCTAAGCAAAGTACAGACTGGGTATAGAAAGGATCAAGACTGGGCACAAGGACTTGGGGAGGTTTGTGAACAAAAACTCAACATGCACTTGCAGCCCAGAAAGGCAACGACATCCTGCACTGCTTCTAAAGCAGCGTGGCCAGCAGGGCGAGGGAGGTGATTCTAGCCCTCTACTCTGCTCTTGTGAGGAGTGCCCACCTGGAGTGCTGCATCTAGCTCTGGGGCACCCAGCACAAGAAAGGCCTTGACCTGTTGGAATGAGTTCGGAGGAGAACCATGAAGATGATCAGAGGCCTGGAGTAGCTCTCCTATAAAGAAAGGTTGAGAGAATTGAGATTGTTCAACCTAGATAAAAAAAGGCTCTGATGAGATAACAATACCTTCCAGTACCTAGAGGGGAGCTATAAGGGACTTTGCAAGAGAGCACGTTGAGATAGGACAAGGGGCAATGGCCTTTAGCTGAAGGAGAGTTGATTTAGGCTAGAAGAAGGAAGAAATTCTTCACCATAAGGTAAAGGCATTGGAATAGGTTGTCCAGAGAAGTTGTGGATGCCTCATCCATGCAAGTGTTTAAGGCCAGGCTGGAGGGAACTTTGAGTAAACTGGCCTAGTGAAAGGTGTCCCTGCCCATGGTGAGGGGGTTAGACCTAGATGATCTTTAAGGTGCCTTCCAATCCTAACCATTTGTGATTCTGTGATTCTATGTTTCCAGAGCCTTGGCCTCACAGAATTGGCTTGCCTGGGGCCACACCACTTCATGCTGCATCCGTATAATGACCCATAGTGGGAAGCTGTACAATAGCCACAGTTGATGGTATAGCTGCCCTACAGGGATAGCAAATGATGCAGGAAGTTGAGAAGAAAAGGAATGGATGCTGCTTTTTTGGTAGAATTTACTGCAGGTACTTCAAAAAGAGCTTGGGGCACTAGTATTACTAAATAGTCAGCTGTGATAATAGGAGAGAATAGTAAATTCCTGACTTGTATTTTCATTAAGGTTTCAGTGAATCTGAAGCAAAATGAAGTTTTWGCCTTCTGGAATAAACTGCTACTGAATTCCCTTTGCTTTATTTCAAAGCAATATGCTGACATTTCTCACTTCCTGCTGAAGTGTTTATATACTGTCAGATAATTTCTTGATTCTCTCTTGGAAGCTAGTACAGTTTACTGAGGAGCTGAAGCCTTCATTACATCTTTTATGTGTCTCAGAAGGGTATTACGAAGTTCAATTAACATTTGAGAAGTGTTCTGCAATCCTCAGATGACATGTACAGTGGAAGCATACAAAATKATTATTATCCATTAAATGCATGATTTTTGCAGTGTATCTTTCATCAAGTTGCTCCTGGGTAGAAGTGTTCTCTTCTTGGTTAGAAGACCACTTGAACTTGTGCAGCTGTACTGGCCAAATATAACATTAGTGGGTGTGAGATTTTGCGGCTCACTGAAATCGCTTACAATTGAAGGGAGAGTGACAAGTCATTGTTCAAGACTTCATTTATATAAAAATCTTAACAATTCTCAGTCCCACATCTTTTAAGGACCTATGAAGTCATTGTGAAAGYAAGCACAAAGGAAAGGAAGTCTAGGAGGCAGGAACCACGATCCACAATGCTATTGTGAGTGTTTCACCTGCCAGACAATGATTACCTTTGCAGTCCTCTCACAACTTCTAAGGTTTAGTGCCAAGTATGCAGAGTAATTAGAACGTGAATTCAGAGTTCAGATTGTCCTTGTAAGGTTGTGCCTGGATATGGCAGACTGTGGGAGTATGGGTTGCCAAAACCTTGACATTTCATTAGTCCTGGAATGAATCATTTGTGCAGCAGAAAGGCTGAAGTCAAAGTGCCCTCTTTGAATGAATATATGTTTTTCATATTCAGGTATTGTGAAACTGGTTTCAGAGCACCCTACAATTCATTGYGTGTGCATAGCACAATAGCTTTCCAATAGCACACTTGCTCAGTCAGGAAGCCCTTGGGATGAGGCTCCCTAAATGCAAGTGCCCAGGAGAGCATTRGACCATCAAATGCTGAATGGGGTTAGGGCACAAGCACAAAACAAAATGTAAGAAAATGCATAGTGTCCTTCAGCTGTAATACAGATGATGCATTTGCAGATGAGAATCTGTCTCTAATAAATAACAGCAAGTTGGTGAGTTTATTTCTTCCCTTCCAGGTCCTTCTAGGAAAACTTTCCTTTGTTCATGAGTGCAGCAACTTCCAGTTATCACTTTTCTTATGGCACCTGCTGTTATTCCAGCCCATCCATATTGAAATTCACTTTCTGCAAGGAACTGGAGAAACAGTTCCAGTTCTGCAGGATGCACTGTAGAGCTACAGTGAGGAGAAATRGTGGCAGAGTGGGAAGTGCATTGAATCATGTGAAAGAGGCATTGCTCTCTCCTGAGGAAGCCTCTGTCWTTCTGTTTCCTGTGTCCRTGCTGGACCTCAAAAATCCCTAACRCAGGTACCTCTGTTAAGTGTTCAAGTAAAATTAATCTAGTCTTCAATGTAATAAATTTCCTGGAAATAACTTGCCCATAAGAACATGTAATGACCTGGTATAAGTAGAAATTTTTKTTGACTAAAGCCATGGAGTTTATCCATCAGTATCTGTGTCTATTTGTTTTCTTTTATGGCTTTGTAACAATAAAGAACATATTTTTTCTCTATTGGGTGTAAATTGATTTGTAGGTTTCTTTCAGACTACTGTGCATGYGGAAAGGTAAGGAATCCTGAACTGGGGCTGGGCATATTCCCTGTCTGATACCTTGTCATACAGCTCCTTGCTTGTGGATCTGTCAGCATGAATTCAGATCCCAAATCATGCCCTCACTGTGCTGAGTGTCCACAAAAGCCCCTGTTCTGGCAGGGRCACTCCAGAGGTGCCAGGGCTGACTCCTCACTTGTTACAAATGTTACTTGTTACTCGCAAGTTTTCCTGGCTCCTTTTTTGTGGTGTTCTGTAGGCAGTACTAGCAAATAAACCAAGGTGTATCAATCACCATATCTGTTGTCAGGTATTAGTRGATGATGTGTCTTCTCACCATAAATATATTTCTATTTTTAACTATTGATTTGAACTTGTCTTTGGTAGTATAGAAAAATATGAGTAGAGTAGCTTTATGCAACAGCAGAGACTTTCATTTTTAAAGGAGTGAAGGACTAATCTTGTCCCAATGTGCTTTAAAAATACCCATTATCTTCTATTTAAAGTGTTTGCTCTTTCCATCTAATAAATATTTGCATGTCAGAGGCAATGAGAGATGAATACCAGRTGTTTTCAGTCATCTTGGGAAACAGATTTGTGCCCTGAAGGCTGGAAGCTTTTCCCCTTTTTGCAAAAGASGCTCATTTGTAATCCCAGAATGGTGTTTAAGGATGTACAGGCATGGGTATTATCAATGTTCATGTTATGTGATCTTTAATAAAAAGATGGATCTCTATTTCTATTTCAGCTTYAAATCCCACCTCCTACAAAGACCACAAACTTTGAGACTTATTTCTAGCATTAAGAGTAGAAGAAAGGGGAAAGAAAGGAGGGGAAAAGAGAAAACAGCCKACCTGTGGAGAGACATATGTATACRGCATRTGGCTTCCTTTGTATGGACCAACTCCCTTTTCTTCCTCAGAAATGTATCTCTGGAAGGACACTGTAAATGCAGTCAGAAGTCTATATTCCAGATTGAAACCTCGGGGGCACAAAAAATAAGTGACCCAACSTGTTATAACTAATTTATGTCTCAAATAACTCCACAAAGTACAGGCTGCCTTCTCTAYCTTCTCAGTCTGGCCATAACACTACTTTAATTTGGAATGCCTTGTCCTTATGTTGAAGCAAGATTTGGATGTAGTTTAGAAGTCCAGCAGCTAAGGAGCAATTCACTTTAAAATTGCTTAATACTGAAAATTTCAATAATTTACTTTTAAATGTATCTTTTCCTGTCTCCTTCAAAAATTCCTTGTTTGAGCCTAAATTTCTCAAGCCCACACATAATCTCTGAGACACAGAGTAGAAATTCATTCTCTMAGGGAAGCTTACAGTTTTAAAAAATTACTTTAATTTCAGCTGTATACATAACCTGACATTTTAAAAATTGCCAAGAAAGAATATCCAGAAAAAATAATTTCACGTGGAGCAAAGTTTTACTTTCAAATTGCTATTTTTTTCCATATATGATTTATTTTTATTAGTCTCATCTCCTCTAATGGAAATTTTAAAATTAAAAGTTGAATCAAAATTAGTTTTCAGCCCAGTCATGGTGCTCTGTGAAATGTTTTAGTAATCCCAGAATCTCCAGTCCAGATACCAAGACCTTTTGTCTCTTTCTATCCTTCCCTGCCATGAGATTCACTGTGCTCTTCTCCACATGGAACGATCTTCTAACTCAGCACCACGGTGCTGGGACTTGCTGTTGTTTTTCCCATAATATTCAAAGGGTTGGAGTGATATTAATCAACAAAATGAAATAAATATTCRAGTTCTGACCTTCTCCAGTGCAAGTCCCAGGGCATATCTTATCCACTGGCTTTTAGAAATTAGTACCTTCTCTGTGACCCAAAGCAGCAGAATATTTAATTGTGCATTAACAGCAAAAAAAAAATCAAAACAAAACAAGAAAAAAACCAGCTTTGGAAAATGTGGGCCTGTGAATTTGAATTAGAGGGATCATTTTTGRTATGGGCTTTCTCAGTGGCCAATTCAAACAGGATGAGACTCAGTTCCTTGAACACAGACATCCATTGCCATTAAAGATATTCTTTAAGGTGTTCATCTCGTCTCCTGTTGAGCCTTCAGAGTCTTGTGTCATCGCCACCACGTGGTGTCCTTAGACAATAGAAGAATCCTGTCCTTAGGGTTYATTTAAAGTGAATCACAGCAGCAGTTTCACTGAGCTCGGGATTAAGCAGATGCTAGAGTTAAGATACCATCTAGTGACATGTTTCTGCAGAAGTCAGACCACTGCAGGGTTGTGTTTACTTGGAAAAGCTAGAATATTATTTATGATTCACAGAACCACATACTGAGTAAGAATATAAAGATGTCAGCCTAAATTCTGACTTTGTTAGTCATCAGTAGCAGGTGCTGTCTGTAACACAATAGTAGCAGGATCAGCATGTAGTAGATTTTCTTCTGGTTTCCATAAGTTTTCACCTAAAATCTTCCTAAGATGGAGGATATCCTAGAATTTGCTAAGACATTACTTAGCCCTTCCCTTCCCTTCCCTTCCCTTCCCTTCCCTTCCCTTCCCTTCCCTTCCCTTCCCTTCCCTTC
>JACDOX010000002.1:14299016-14320096 GCA_014549065.1 Cardinalis cardinalis
TTTTTCTTTTTCTTTTTCTTTTTCTTTTTCTTTTTCTTTTTCTTTTTCTTTTTCTTTTTCTTTTTCTTTTTTCCCTTTTCCTTTCCCTTTTTCTTTTTTCCCTATCTCACAGGTTAAGGAAAACTGTGTTTGGGTGGCTCATCTTACCTTGTTTGGTTTCCCCTCAGGAAGAGAATGCTGTTTACTGCATGAGCAAAAACCCAGTGATGGATTAATTTTTAGTGTTACTTGAATTGCTCCCTGGATTGGAGGAAAAAAATCGAATCTGTGGGCATGTTTTGTGAATGTTAAGCAAACTGTGACCTTAGTTTATGAATTCCTGATATGCAGTTCAGCCACAGAAGTATTCATGCATTCACCTCCTATTTAAATTACATGCTTTAGGTTAATTAAATCAGGACTAGATCTATAAACACCCTACATACGCAGTTCTTTATGTAGCTTTATTCTTTATGCATTTAAACCAACTCTTCTAGCAAGCCTGTGGCAGTTACTGTCAGATAATGTAGGAAATAATAAATGATAACCACCGGGGACAGAATAAGATGTAAGTAGCACTGCAGCATTTATGAGTAACTGTTTCAAGTGGTTTGTGTCAGCATAGCTCTAGTTAAGTTGAAAATCAGATGACTGGAAAACTGACATGAGAAAATGAGGTGAGCTAGGGATTTCCTCTGGAAAGAAAGATAGTGGAATTGGCTTGACTGCAAAGACTGCAGTCTACTTATATTTTATCTTATTTTGCTAAGATGGTATCCAATTGCCTATTGTATATGAAGATGATTTTATATTAGTGAAGAAGATAAGAAAAGAGTAGCCTTTGCGAAGGTAGTGCTGCTTTGGCACTGAATTCATATACACGCTGAGTTTCCCAGAAACTTTCAAACTTTTTTCTGATCTTAGGAAAAGTTTTCACAGAGTGATAGAATATCTGAAGGTGGATGGGACCCACGAGGATCACCAAAGTCTAACTCCTGGGCCTGCACAGGACTACCCGAAGAATCACACCATGAGAAGGAAAATAAAAAGAAGACTCAACAGGCAGACTTTCGCTGCTGACAGTTCAGTCCTTCCAAAGATTTCAGGCCAAGGCTTTTTTTGAGAACAGGATGGACCTGGTTCTGATACCTGGGGAAGGAATTGCAACATGGGACAAAATCTGAATTTGAATTCAACTGAACATGGTGACACCTGCAATCTCCTCACTGGTACATGACAGAAAAGTGCTCATAGCATGCCCCCACCCCTTATGAAATTTTAAACAATGCGTTAACACTATATGTCATACATCCGATAGTGTTTAAACAAACATAAGAAATGAATCAATGTTTTTCTTATGTGCAAGTAATTCCCCTGGAGATCAAAAAGCTCTCTGCAGACTAACTGTATGTGGGTATTGACCACTGATAGATTATTCAAGTGCTAGTTAGGCTTTCTGTGGATATAATTTTTTGCCATGTTTTGGCAAAATAATTCTGTTGGCAAAAAAGGAGAATGAAGTGCTAAATCCTAGGCACGTTCAAAGAAATCTGAAGTTTGTGACAAGAAGAATGTTGTAAATTCAACATTTACAGTTTGTTTAGTATACCATAAATTGAAGAGCAAAAGAAGTTCATCTTATGCTTGATTTCTGCAGAACACCTGCACAGTTTTTTTGATGGTTGTGAAATGTTGAAAATGGGAAAAGGAGACTTGCAGTCTGCTATAGCTAACTGTTGTGCATGACTGAGAGATAATACAGTATGGAGGTATATGTGTTATAGAAATGCTATAGACAGCTATAGGCAGCTGCCTGAGACTATTAAATAAAACAATTTGTATCCAATTATCATCTGTGAGCTGCTAGCAGTTTTTCTCTCATCTGAGGCATTCTATCCAGCAGTGTGGCATTCCCATTTTACTGTAAAATAAAGGAATCCATGCGAGATCTCATTGAAGGTGCTCGTCCACCTGTCTAGACTGAGGAGTTTGGTCTTGTGAGCAATTTCAGAGCATGATGCCCAGGATGCAGGTGACACTGCAGGAACCATTGCTTTCTTTCCAAGTTGGTGCCCCTTGCTAAGCAAGAACTCCCTGGTTACGACACGTATGTAAAGTTCTGCCTCTCCTGACATCCCTTTCCATTTCCCCCTGAAAAAAGGATCAGTATTTTCCTTCTACAAAGATTGTACCTTTGTTGTTATCGTTGTTATAGTTGTGGCATTGCTCAGAGTAGCTGTGAAAAAATGTGTAAATAAGAGGTCTGGTCTTTAGCTACATGCTTTGGCTGTTCACTTGGGAGATAAAATAGCGTGGGACTCCTCTTTAAACAATCACTTATGTCAAGCAGACTTTGACTAGAGCACACAAATGGTCTGTAAACTAAGGTGGGAACCTTAGTCTCCTCACTTTAATCTGAGTGCTCAAACTACTAAACTGTGAAGCCACGCTTGCTAATGTTCTATCTTGGCTGCCAATTCATCGTTAATATTCTTTTCCCAGAGGTTACACTCACTAAGCAATTTGTAAACAACAGCAAATCAGATAAAAAGGCAAAGGCTGCCTTCCAGAGTAATAACAGCAAACAATAAAAAAGACCCAGACTTGTGAATACTATCTAGATAAGATCACTTTCAAAGGGAAAATTTCCACCATACAATGAGTTCTTTTATTGAGGTGTTCTGAGAGGAACATAATTACCACCCAAGTAACTGCAGACAAGCTGATACTTGTGATACATCAAAGTGAATCAAAACTTCAGCCTCACTGAAATGATATATTATTACATACAGCATTGTACTGTGGTCTATGGAAAAAAAAATATTTGCTAACCTTACTTTACCTTAACTGTACGTTAACTGTAGAAAATATGTTAATACTGTTGGGATGATGAAGTGCTTTCTCATAACTTTTGGTCTAAATGCCTCACAAAGGTCTATATTTAAGACACTGCACCAACATAAAGCTAGCAATAGTTGTTGGCCATTGAAAGCCGAAGGCAAATAGACTGATTAGGATCTATAAAGAGTGAGAGATGAATAAAAAAAACCAAAACAAGAAAAAAAAAAAGAAGAGTGAGAGATGGGAAATAAATTTGCATCACAGAATTTTAAGGCTGGAAGGAGCCTTGGGAACCTACTTAGTTTTTCCCCAGTCCTAAGACAGAACTAAATATGCAAAGTACACTTGTAGCAAATGTTTGTGTGTTCCCTCAATACTGGGAGGAGGTTTCTGCTCCAAACAACCCATTTCTTGGAACATTTTCTGAGAGCAGTAAAGGGATTGATATGCTAAATAGTGTCAGGATTGGAGCCTGACTAAACTTGACCAGGTCTGTGGAAGGGATCTGTGTATAACAGCTGGTACTAGGAGGGGACTGGAACTGATCTTTGGAAAAAAGTCCGTGTCTGCTCTAAATTCTTAGAAGGCGCCAGGTATTCTGCCAGGAATAATATTTCATTTTATTCTGGTTCATGCAGGCCAAAGTTCTAGCTAACTGTAAATTCATTTGCAGAGTAGGTTTAAGCAAGGTGCTGCAGTGCAAATCAGTGGGGAACACACCTGGGCTCAGTCTTAGCTGCTCCTGCCCTTTGACAGGAATACAGGGAGGAAAACAGACAGAGAAAACAGACTGGAAGAGGGACAGGGAGGGGATGGAGCCATTGTCTAGGGCAGACAGGCTTCTTGCATGGGGGATTGAATAAAAGCGTGAGTGTGAATCCAGCTTCCTCAATCCTCAAAAACTCTGTCCCACTTCCTCACCATCAGCCAGCCTGACCTTCCAGAAGCCTGGCATGGGCAAAGGAGGTATCCAGCTTATGACCATTGGTTGCTGCCCTGTTGCTTTAGGGAAGTCCTTACATCACCTCTGCTGAGCCATTGCTTCCTGCCTGTAAGTAGTCACTACCAGAGCTGGAAGAGTGTCCCCACCTGGCTGACCCAGCTGTCCTGATGGCTTGATGTGACCAGAAAGCCCCCAAAACTTTTTCTTTTCTCTGTGGGCCATACCAAGTCCTGATGGCATATGATTGCCCCTCAAGTACTGCCAAAATTGATTCTTCTAGAAATTATGCCCCCACTTTTCCCCCCTTCATTCCTGGAAACATGACTTTCAAAATGTGAGGAAAACCTGCATGGCTCTGTTAGGGCTGAAATCTGAGGCTTTTTAGCAGATGTCTAATCATTCTACATGCCAGTTCTTGTTCAACTTGAACTGCAATCCAGATTTCCTGATATGCTACATCTCCAAATTAGATATTGTCTTACATTTCTCAGGGGTGAAATAAAGATGTTTTCAGAATAAAACTGTCAAAGAATGTTAGCTTTATTAGCAGTAACAAAAATGAAAAGCAAGCTGTCTTGTGTGTATGCAAGACGTAAAACTTGGTAAATGCAGATAAAAGGACAGTTTTTAATGCAATGACAGCCCTAGATCAAGAAATTGAAACACATAAATGATAAACCGACCGAAAACATCAGGTTCCTTGATATTAAGAAAACATTAATTTTATCTTGCGTAAACAAGTAGAACTGAAGAAAGTAAAATTTTAAAGAAAGACTGGTAAATGCTGAAAATCATGTAATATAGCATATTTTGTGTAGAATTACTTTGTCGTATTCAATTTCTCTTTACAAAGTCATACCTCAGTTTGCATCAAACTCTATCACCAACTTAGAGTACTTGGAACAAGTTCACACTCTTTTGATTCATACACAGGCAAAAACTTAATTTAAGTAAAGCTCAAGTTGGAAACATAGCTAAACAGTTTTAGTTGTAATACATTTAAATATATTTACAGGCTATTGTAATTAACTCATCTGAAACTGGAAATAAAAAATGGAGAGAATGTATTATTAGATAAGTGAATCTAGAAATTATAAGATATAAAAAAATGTGTTTGGATGAGCTAGGAATTGTAATATTCTCTCTTAGAAACTTTCCAAATCCTCACTGGGTTTAAAGGCTGCAGTCCTGTTCACTAAGTACTTCAGAGGTTGCCTTCAATTTTTCTTCATTCATTACTGATGAAATTACCTTCTGGGGAAGAAACCTTCACTTGCCTCATAGTGACACTGTGCAAAACCTACAAGACTGCATTTAAAATTTGTTGATCTAAATTAACTTACACTACTAATTTTTAAATCTCATACTGTTTTATCTTCCACTCCTTGATGGTCTTGCTCTAAGAGAAGACAAGAAATGTTGGTGGGGCTCTGGGGAAGATGATGAGAGAAGATAGGGTTTGTAGCCCAAACTTATTTTGTGAACTCATTCTCCCAGTTTGCAAAGAAGGCTCTGTATCCAAAGCAGGAAGGATGAGAACTGTCAGTAATGATGGAAAGCAGAAGTGTGTTTATATCCTGTGGGGTGTCAGAGGAAAGGACTGCATCATGTTTGCTTTAAACAAGCTTGCTTGGGTGCAAGAGTGCTGCAGACACGGGAGCCRTATAGGACAATTACTGTGCTGTTTCTTTTTTACCTCTGGCCTGGGAGGACAGCCTTGGGTCCTGCCAGTGATCTTCCCAGCAGCATTCCCACAGCAGCATCTGAAGTCGGCTGAGAATCCAGAGGGGCTTTCACATTATTGTCTTGCAGTGGGAAGATAACTGATACCCCTTGAAAATAATTTACATGGCAAAAAAGAATGCTGAGGGACATGCTGGTGTTTTTCCTTTGAGTTTCCTGTGGGGATGGTGCTTAGGAATTTAATGTAGGCCTTTCAACGTGTTACCTTCTGTCAATGCTTTCTCTTACCTTCAGGATGTCTCATTTTGTTGTAATCCCAAAGCCCACTGAATTCCATTGCAGGATTCCACTGGCCAGTGTGGGTTTGGGGCCATATTCCAGCATATAGTTTATCTTTGGCTGCACTTGATGTAGTCAAAGGTGAGCATGTTATGCCGTGTCTCAAGCTGAGCCACTTTTTGTTCAAATAAAGTGTTTTGAAAATGGATAAATGACAACATTAAAAAAAGTATCTGGATGCCTTTGACATTCTCAATGAATTTAGCACAGCTAATAGCAATTATGACAGTGTTGTGCTTTTTATCTTGCGCCTTCGTGAGTTGTTTGAGCTGGTGACAGTCCCCCATTCCAGCTTTTGAGTAACATGAATAAGCCAAAGGTGCATTTTAACACTTTGCAATAAGTGGTTCATTGTGAGCCACAAAGTTTGTACTGTTGGATCCCCAGCAGTCACAGCTCAGCATCTTCAGGTAATGTTGGTTAACAAGGACAGCCTTATGACAACTGTTAAGGTAGTAGCTATGAAAAATCAACTAATGTTGTTTCATGTGAACCAGTAAGATCACTATTGCTAGTTACAGGTCACAGGCCCTACACCAATTTTGGAATGTGAGAAACAATACTTTTAGGGTTAAAAATGCTTCAGACAGGTATACGGGTCAGAGGGTGATCTATTTTTGATTCATTGGCCTCTCAGAAGGAAGCACTGAAAAACACTTAAATTTCAATGTGGCACTGGAAAATATGCTCAGTGAAAGGGCAGATGTATCAAAGTAAGGGAAGGCAATGGTTGCTGACAGATAAATTCATTGTTTCTGAAGACTCTGACTACCCCCCTGAATTTGTGACTCTGGTAAGATTCTAATTGTGTGGGTTTTAGACTGTGGAAAGCAGGGGACCACCCAAATGATGAAGAGCAGTAACAGATCAATATTTAACAATGGAGTTCCGTAAATATTCTTCATGTTGGCTGTAGAAAATTGTCTGCTTAAGGTGGCTGTCTAGAAAATTGAGTATTTTAAAGAAAATTGTCCCATGATCAAGGAGAGCTGTCAAAACCACTTGGCAAAAAACAACACAAAATAATTAATGCCAGAGATATTGATGTGTTTTTGCTAAGGAGAAAAAAAGTCATGCTGTGTATATTCGAGAGTCTAGCACAAGCTGCCATGCAATGTTTGTGAGGCAAAAGGGGTAGAATGTAAAGAGCTCATAATCTGGGCTATGAACTTGTATTTCCCTATAATTAAGAACAGAATAAATGTGCCTCTCATTTTTGGTCAATGAGGTCCACTCTAAAACAATGTTCTTTTAAAGAATTTTATGAGTTTCTGGGTCTTATTTCTAGCATGGCCAATCATCTCCATTGCCCTCAAACTTCATCTCCTCAAGGGCTATGCTTGTTGGGATTTACTGTCGCACATTTTTTCCTAGAAAGCCATCTAATAAATGGAGGCAAAGAAGAAATTACAGATCATGATTTCTTTTATTGGCTTATCTACAACTTTCTATGTGCTGAATCAGAATCTCTCCCAAGATTTCTCCCTATTTGTCTATGATTTTTTTCTAATTTACTACCTTCTTCTTCCTTCTAGCTTTGCCCTCTAACTTCAGAAATATCTGAGCAGAGTCTGAGGTGTCTAGTCAGGCTCATGGTAAGGATTGAGCAGTAGGATGAGCTGCAAGTCTCCTGAAGGGAGCAGCTGGGTGAGCCAGTCAAGAGTAGGAGCGTGGTGTCAGTGTTTAGACCCTTCTCACGGTGATGCCAGCAGCTCCCAGCATGTTTTGGACATGGAGCAGTAAGGTGAGAAGGGACACTTCTGTTTCTCCCTTTGCCATTTAACTCCCTGTCTCCTTTGTTTTGCTTGTAAAAATAATCACAAAAGGAGCGACAGAGGTGACAGCTATGGCCTTATCCCTGTTGTCTCGTTTGTCTAAGGAGGGAGACAACAGATGCAGACAACAAATTTCATTCCAAGGTGTTTTTCCTCCTGCAAAAACCAGAGAGGAGGAGATGAATAGTAGCTGCACCGCTTGATTTTCTCACCCGACTTGCAAATACCGGTGTAATGTTTGCTTACTTGGACAGTTTGCGGAGGAGAAGTCGGTGCCTGACCAGCAGGCTGTGGCGCGGGTGGCTCTGAGCGCACAGCCGGCCCGGGCAGGGCGCTCCGGCAGCCTCGCCCCTCGCGTCCCACCCCCCGGGTGCCATCCCGGCCCCCGGGTGCCATCCCACCCCCAGGTGCCATCCCGGCCCCCAGGTGCCATCCCGGCCCTGCAGTTGCCATTGCAGCCCTGCAGTTGCCATTGCAGACCCAACAGGTGGCAATCGCCGCCCGCCTCGGCTCGCCCGCCTCCACCGAGCGCACGCACAGAGGGCTCTGCCTGCCGAAATGCTCCACGTCCAGCAAAGCCGGCGCTGCGGCTTCCTCTGCACAAGCTGCCGCCTTTCAGGTTTCAGAAAATGTCCTGAGCCTGATAGCGTTCCCTGCTCCAYGCCAGAAATCTGAAGTAGAAGTAAGCAGCTGTAAACTATGGCAAAAGCCATGATGCTGTCTCAGAGACATTTACCTGCAGTCACACTGAAGTCCTCAGGCCTCTCTAGGTTTTAGCCTGATGCAGGATTTGCCCGTCTTGTGCTGTTTTCATTTCCATATTTGTTCCTGAGGTATGAAAAAAATAAATAATCTCAGAAAATGAGAGAGTGTGTGTGTGGAGAACAGTGCTGTTAGTGAAACTAAGAGTTCATGCATTGCCATGGAAACATTCACCTCCTAGCAACAGTTTATTGATAGCAAAATGACATGGAAAGACAAGAGCTGATGCCTTTGACTCATGGGAAAACAAGCTATCCTGCATTTCTATTTCTCTACCTTCTTTTATTTTCCAAGAGTGTATAGTGGTTTAATATAAAAATCCCTAATGGACATTTCTTTTCATAATTGTTTGTGTTTTTGTGTTGAAACATTACTTGCTAAGAAAAGTTCATACAGTTGAATTACTTTAGTTGGCTATCTGAACAAAACAAATTAAAAAAAGAAATAAATACAGTAAAGAAATACAAAGGCATGAATTTTTTTTCCTTTAGAAATGTAGTGAGATGTTTTTCAACTGAAAACATGTGGAAGGTCAATTCAGTGTTTTCTGTCCATCTCTGCATTTCCCAGAACACTTGCTATGGCTGAAATCATTCAGATGTCATTTGCGGGATGCAGGGTGGAATCATTTGCGGTACGGTCTGCATTCCTCATGAAGCCCAGGAAATGCATGTGCTGGGAGGGACTGGAAGTCTTTATGTGCCTTTGGGTTTGGGTGGGCAGAGCAGGACTCAGGTGCATTTGCCGAGGAAGTGCATTTCCTTTATTTTCCTGATACACCATGGTACAAGAAGCTTCACCCCAGTGAAGACAAAGTACCACAGCAGTCACCGTGTGTGGAAGGAGATATTTCTGAGAGCAAGTACCAGACTGCTGTTAGCACTATTATTATTATTGCTATTAAGTACAATAWCATTGTGGAGTCCCAGCTGTAAAGCAGGATTTAAATGTGACTTGCTCCACGCTGACATGGGAGGTGTTTTAACGTAGGAACTTACAATTAGTTTGTTTGCCAATGTGATTGTTCATTGCTAGTTACTAATTGTTAAAAAGAAAACCCAACAATTCCTTTACTAACTCTGTGTCTGTGTGTGTGTGTGTGTGTGTGGTGGGGGTATGTTTGTAGGAAATGTTTCTGTCAAAGTAGGAATTCCAATAGCCATCTTGGAAAATCAAGAAATGTATGATGTTGTTTTGTACATACTGCATTACCGAAGTGTAAATATTTGTTTGAGAGCTTTGCTGAWCTGGATCTATATAAAGGACTCCCTGAACATTACTTTTATTTTGATAATAACAGTGAATCATAATATTTGCACAGCTAATGAAAACCATGTTTCATAAATGTGACCCTTTACCTGTACAWGAATTAAAAATGGAGCTAATGAAATATCTCAAGAGAAATTAGTGATGTTTACAAACCCTGAGTTTATAAACCCTGCTTATTTACCTTCTTTTCATTATTAAAAAAAATAGGCTTTTGTGCACTTTTTGTTCCTTCAGCAGTATTTTCTCCTTGGAAAATTGTCAAGGACTGCTTGGGTGATCGACAAGCCAGGCTGATGTTTTGAAACTACCATTGCGTTAGGTTTACAATAAATGAGGAAATTGGTGCCATGGAGCCATTGTGGGAGTCAGAAACGTGTGAAGGAGAGAAGAATGCAATAATGCCAGCAATATAACTGGGGATTTTCATGCCTGTTGCTTAGGTGTGGGATTTCTAAAGAGAGAGAGAGAAGCGGCATCTAGAAAAGAATGATGATAATTAAAGCAGGGCAATGACAGACCCTGTACTGGGGTCATAGTTTTCACCCTAATGCAAATAGCACTTGAGCTGACTTGAGCTAACTCCTGTTCTGATCTGGAGTTCCTCCAATGCCAACTGTGTTGCAGCATTTCCAGAGCAGGATTGATGGGAACTGCAAGGTGGAGGACTCTGATCATCTCCTTACTCGCTTCCCAAYAGTAAGCCATAAATCAGAAGTAATCCTGAGAGCAGGAAGCAGGCTTGCAAGGYGCTTCTCAATTGGCACTGGCTTTTGCATGGTCTCTCTGGGGCCCCTAGATATCCTTTCAGCTCCAGGTTTGAGAAAGGTGGAAGACATAGAAGTGGGGATTGCTCTAAAGGACTATAGTGGAGCCTTCTGCATTTCCTCAGTTGTTGCAAATAAAGGACTGAGCAACGTCTAAGCAAGTCACCACTATGAAGGGTGGATGAGGCTCTGCCATGATTTTTATTTACTTATTCTTGTATTTATAATTCTTTTTCCCATTCCCTGTTCTTTGATGACTTCTTCTTAGAGTGAGAGGCAAGGAAGGCCATGCTAAAGTCCTGTCAAGGTTAAGGGCAAGTGTGCATATGTTTGTGTGAATCTGTGTGACAGCACACCATCAGGTTGCTYAGATGAAAACACATTTTCCCTCCACTGAACCCTTCGGAGTCTTTACAGATTTGAAAAKATATGAGTTTTGGAAAGGAGCAGGCAGGCAGGGAATGGCTGCAAATTTTGCTTCTCTCTCTCCAGAGAAGAATGAGGAAACAGTTCTGCATGTTGARGTTCATAATTTCTCCCTCTTTACTGAAGAATAGTATGAAGAAGTTCAATTCAAGAAATTTGAATTGAAATTCATTTCCAAGAAATATGATCAACAGTATTAACTTTCTTGCAGGGCCTGGGGGAATATTGATTTTTTGGATAGAAGTAATTTTTGAATTCTAATAATTCACATTAATTTAGGGCCTGTGATACATAACTAATGCTTCTGCTCTCTTTATTGACTTCTTGGGACTGATTTGGGAAAATGTGCTTTTGCTTTCTTTCAGTTAAAGGTGTGTTACCTGTTAAGAGAAGATTGATTAGTCACCATTAGCACCTGGGGATGCCTTTGTTATTATCACTTCAAGCAAATATGTCTACAGCTAGAGTCATAATTATGTGCATTACTGAGACACTTTTTTTGCTGTTCTTTCATTATATTTTGACAGAAAAGAAATGTCAAGGGAGTAGCACTTGCTTTTTAGCTCTGAGGCATTTACATCTGTTGTACATATTTGTCTCCTCTTTGTCACACTATCCTTTCAAATCTTCCTTTTGCTGCCTTGTAGTTAGTGTCTTGCCACTGTTTTATGAATTCATGTCAAGGTTTTATACAAAAAAATTATGAAGAACAGATGCAGATTGCCTTCTCTGAAGCTGTAAACCATCTTTGTTCAGTTGCAAGGCATGAAACCCACTGGAGCTTTAATGATTTATAGCAACTGCAAAGCTGGTCAAACTCTCTAAGATTTCAGCCCTGGCATACATTTTTTTAGTCAGACACGAGTGGAGTCTCTATCCTGTGTGACAGAAGTAAAAGGCATTAGTAAATGCTACACATGACTTCAGGATTAGTGTGAGTATTTTAAGTCTGTTTTTCGGGTGATTACTCTGATATTTATCCAACAACTGGGAGGAGAAGATAAAAACTGGGAATGYCAAAAAGTAGTTCTGAATTTTTGCAATATAAGAGGCAATATTTCTGTTTATTYGGCTTACATTTTTGTGCAACGGCCGAGGACCAATCTCATCTGCAAGCATTTGCAAATGGCTGAGGTACAAAGCAAAATTTAGTCTGGGCATGTACCAAGTTTTTAATTAAGGAAGAGTTTGTCCCATCATCAGCAATCATTTCCATATTCAAAGACGTGTTTCTAAGAGGAAAGCTTAGAAAAGCTTCCTGTTACAAAACATCCCAAGCTCATTAACAGAACCCGGTTGTAAGGGGATATGGGACAAACTGTCACTGGACTTATGACAGTAAACAACATCTAAGTAGCTGTCAGTGAATCCCAATTGTAAGAATTAAGTCATGTGTGGCACTGTTTCATCTAAGCTGTTCTGAAAAGCTGATGAGAAGAACTCCATGTACCAYGCCATTTCCTTGAGGTGTTGCATTGCTTGTAATTGAGGATACTCTGAGGGAATGACATACCATCCCTAAGTGATGCTGATCCTTTGGATGTCACATTTCCCATAAAATTATAAYTGAACCATAGCCCTGTTGGGATGTTGGGAGACAGTGTATTGCTTTGAAGAATTGTCATCCAAGGCACAAACTTCAGGATCCAGCTTGTTTATTGCCCTTATAGGTGCTGCTGTCCCTTTTAGAAGGAAGCAGGCATTCTTCTGAGATTTCTGCATGCATAGCCATGCCTTTTCCYCCTAATTTAGGCTTGCAATTCAGGCTGACCACTAAATTGCTGCTAGTTCTTCTTTTTTAACTTTCTTTCTAGCAAATTTCTATACAATTTGGAACAGCACTTAAGAAAGGTATTGTAGCTAGCCTACCATCCCCAATCTTACAGGGCTTGAGACCATGATACCTGCAATAAGTGAAAAATTTTACAGAATCCCAACTGAATRAAAACATGCCATACACTCTATTAACAGTTTTTTTGCTCCCTCAAATTGAATTCTTTTACATTTTCTTAGGCTCTTTCTCCTTGAGCTGGAAAACTAGCTGTAATGACTGGTTATTTTAATATGGCTCTTTTTCTCTTTGCATTATGCTTTCAAAAATGGCCATTTGCTTAGCTATGCTGACTGCTGAATATTTAATTTTAATCTAGGGCCCACCACTGAAATCAGCTCTATCAAGTTCATATGGTTCAGCCAAGATTGCACATTTACTTCATGATGCATTGGACCATTTCTCTGCAACATGTACTTTTGAAAATTGCATCTCATGAATGAAAATTCCAGGCAAGGTTCTTGGCAGTGGCAGAGAGAACCCTGCTGAACTGAGAGGAAAGCATGAATAAAAAGGGGTATGGAAAGAAACTGAAGACAGTTTTCTCTACTGATGTTTTTTTTCCCCTTACTGTTACCTAACTAACATTTAATGACACACATTACAGGGTTTCTTAAACTTCATTTTTCCTGCTTTCCCTCTTTCCTCTGGTATTATTTCCTCAGCCAAGCAAGGTTCAGTGTTGTCTAAAAGTTGTTTTCACCATCCTCACTGTTCCCTACCTTCTTTCAGGGGAGSTGCATTAGGTCTGTGGGCAACTTCAGAGGAGTTGTAAGAGGAAGAGGCAATAGGAAGGGGTAAATACATGGAGAAAYCTTATACCTGGCAAGAAGATATAGAGGAAGAGTATGGCATGTGAAGGACTGGCTACACAGAAGTCCTGGCATCAGAAAAGAAGAGAGGATTAGAGAGGGTAGGGGAGACCTTTTGTATGGCAATATGGCAAATGGAAATGTGAGACAACAGAGTTGAAGATRTGCTGTTTGGGAGGAGGGTGAAGAGGGGAAGCCCTTGGATGAGACAGAAGCAGAGGRCTCAGATGGCACACAGGGAGCTGAAGGAATAAAATGAAGGAAAGCAGTGAGCCCTGCTTATGCAACACTTGCACAACTTTCAGAAGCTGCAGTGAGTGTGATCTTCTGGGACTGGGACACAAATGACATCTGACTACTGAGGTTCCAGATGGCAGGAAGGAGGATAACTGATTATAATCAAGTTTCCAAGTAGTTATTTTGAACACTGTGTTTTAAATCCACTGAAGTATCCAAAGATGTGTACCTAAATGTCTCTTCCACAATCACATTATGCAGTTGAAAGCCAGTTTCTTTTCACTTTAACAGGAAGAGAACATGCAAGGAATGAGAAAACACAGAAAGTCTATCAGTATAAAAGTCTGAGCAAACGCTCAGTGAGCAGACATTTTCATGCTTGGTGAGCAGATGTTCTGCTTGTGGTTCTTGAGTAAAGCTTTTTTGTATTTGACAAGACTAGTGAGAAAAATGGGAAGAAAACTTCGATTTGTTTTTTAATGTCTTTGGGATATCTGAGAAAGTGCAATGGGATGATTCATTGGTATTTCATGCCTGGCTACTTAGAATATCAATGATATATGTTTAAACTTAAGGAGATGAGAAATAGATGCAGCCTTTTCTATGATAGGTTATTGTAATACTTTTATTCTAAGTTGTCATTTAGGCTTTTGTAGAATTGAAGTCTAAGATTTCTCCTATGAGTCAACCCTCATTCTGGTAAATCATTTAAGTAAATGAGGTGATTATCAGTTTTTAATGTGGAGAATAAATTCAAATGTTATAGAATGTGAGACCACAGAATGAAAATAGAAAGGAAGACTTATGTGATGTTTACTTCAATGTGAATGTCTGAGTTATTTTGGGTCAGGGATGAGAATTTAATGTGTAATTGAAATAYACTCTTGCACTTTACACAGACTTATAAAGCAAGAGATCACTGTCCTTGTTCTATATACAATGCAAATGCAGTTGAAGATCTTGTTTCCCTCTTGGACATAGCYAAGTGTGCATGTGAGGCCAGGGGAAGAAAAACAGACATTAATAAAACCACTTGCAGAGACTAAGCCTTGATCTARCTTACCCAGCCTCAAAACTGTAGTTTTTCCATACATRTATTTACGAATGTTTGGGGAAGGGAGAGTGTATTCCTGTTACAGCTTATGTAGCTTGAGAGAATGATTTTTCAACTACAGTAATTTCATATTTTCCATAGATTGTTCAACCTTCAACCCTGAAAAAGGGTTAATGCAACCAAATAAGTTAAAGCTGATTTTCCCAAGATTTGAAAGGAAAAGTGATGTGCAAATTAGATTCCACATATTATCTTTATCCTTTAAGTATATGTACACTTTAAAATATGAAGGGAAAATACAGGCTTCAATATATGGTATGAAGGTTGGGGAGAGCATTTTTTTTTAGTTCAGATATGTAAGCTCAAATTCAGTATTTTCCTCTGTTATAGTAATGAGTATTTTGATTTGTGGTTGARTTTTGGTTTATTGTGGTAAGGGGCCAAAGAGTGAAATATGGATTCCCATCCTCACAGAGATTTCATCCTCACAGCTTCTCCATATCTAGTCCATCATTCTGCAGCTATTAAATAGTGAGATTAACTCAAGGCAGAAAACACTGCCATCCTGCAAAAGGAAACACAGGGGTTTGATGCTTCTTAGATAAAGGAGAAACACAATAACAAATTGTAAAGCATAATACAGAAATTTATTGAAATGTTATTGAGTTTTATAGAAAGATCTGAATCAAATTTCACATTTTTCACTTCTGGGGCACCTTATGTTCCATATGAGCAAAGGTCTTTCTGTCTACAAAATCTTCATGTCAACCTCATCTGTCCTGAGTCCTGTGAATTTGATACTAGGGATTTCTGTTTATTTGAATTTTAGCTTGTACTTAACACAGTTGGCCAGAGATGGTGCTGAGTGCTCGGGTATTGCAGAGTGAAATGCAGTGGCAACTTGAACAGAAGTGATTTGGGACATTAATCATAGCTATACTCAACTGCCATGAGTTATGACTTCCAGTGAATTTAAAATTAGAGAAAAGCACCCTGCTTTTAATAGTTAGCAAAACAGCAGCAAATAAAATTATTTTAGACAGTGAGAAAATAGTTGGGAAGATGTAACACGGGGAAGAAGATTTATCTGTTTGTTGTATTTGCTGCTATTTTATTGTTCAGTTAAATAAAGGTAATCTGGAAGTGAATTCATCTAGCCTTATCAGATAGCAGAAATAGAAATAAGCTCGATTTGCTAGTAGCACCTATCSACAGCTAATTTCTGGCTTTCTTATCATAATTGCTCTCTTGTTTAATCTCTGTCCTTTATTCCAGTGTGAAAATCTGTGCAGTAGTGAGGCACTTATACCACATGATGAGTTGMACTATGAGTGAAAGTCAAACACTGGAATCCTGTCCTTTGTGATSTGTTCTTATCTAAAACCAACCCTATGGTTGTTTTTGTCAGTGACAGGGTTCWCTGGGCTAAGGGTATATAGGAGTTTTGGAGATGAGGCTGGAGAATTAGCCTGCTTTGTCATGTATACTGGTCTTTTCCTKATCTTCCATGATGTTTTTTCTCTAATAATAATTTTTCTGATTTATTGAAAGATAACCAGCATGTCAATACAAAGAACAAACAAAACCAGTTGAAAAGTCCTGTTCACACTGTTTTCTTCAGTTTTTATTCTCTATTTGCTGCTGCTAGAAGCTTGGTCAAGCCCTCCTGGTGCTRGACCTAGGATGTTCATCTCATTCACCAGTAACATGGGCACGCTGGATGCAGCTGGAGGGTGTTCCGACAGGTCAGAAAGTTCTTGTCCCCACTGAGCTCTTCATCAGTGGCTCTAATTGGCTCCAGGATGTCTGTCCTGCAGGGACAGGCATAAAAACCTGGAGAAATGTTATGTCCTGGTTCCCTGTCTGTACAGACAAGAGATTATCCTGAGTGGACCAGGATGCCTTGGCCTGTGTGACAACCAACTTGCCGTGGAAAGCAGTGCATGGAGAATGCTTTGTATCTGAGTTTAGTCCTGACAAAGCCTTGACTTGTTGCTCAGTCCCATGGTGTAGGTATTACCTAAGCACAACTTACAAGGCTGGTGCATCCCAATTTCTTTCCACAAATCCACATGTTTTTTTCATGTCTGTCCTGCCCTTACTTAAGCATCAATTCCTTTTGACATTTTTTACCAGACTACAGGAGTAATACATTTTAAAAAGATTTATTAGATTTAAATCTAAAAATTTAGAGTCWTGCTTTTTTCTTCAGTTTACCTTTTCCTGTGGAGAGAAGGATCTCCCTRTGGGCAGAGCTTTCCWGGTTTGTGGGKTTTTTTTCTTTTCTTCAGTACAACATAAAWTTTTTTCCTCTTCCATCTCCTGCCATCCTTTGGCTTGGAATGCTGGCCTTGTGGAAGCACCTATATCAAGTGCTCAGGTACTTTGACTTTTGGACCACGAGGGTAGTTTTCCCTAACCAAAGAATCTGGACTGCTATTGAGTCATAGAGTCAAACAGGACTGTCAGGAAATGTTGAGTATTTCTGTAGTCAGAAGTAAAGGGAATTTTTTTCTCACACATTTTTTACACATTTCTCACACATATTTTTAAATATCTCCAGGATATTTAATTTGAAAAATGTGGGCAGTTTCCTGCTATTTGTGGAAGCCATTAAACAATGGGATGGGTAAGTGGGAGTAGGATTTCTTAGGTGTGGTGGACCTATCAGCACAAACTGTATTGTCCTCAGATGTCAACAGCTGATACAAMAGCAAACAGGGGCTTCTCTCCCATTCTAACAAAGATTTTTGTGGGTTGTTCCTACTGAGCACTCTTTGGTTTGGTGCTGGGGATATTCCAAAACTGGTGTTTGTGCATGTTTTGGGGAATAGAAGACAGAAGCATCGATTCAGTAAATCTTGAGTGCTACAATATACTCTTTATGAACTCAGATGGTGCAGTTGGTGCTGTCATTAATTCATGATCTTGAGTTTAGTGAAGAGGCAAGCAAAAAGAAAAGACAGAAATCGGGGAAAAACCCCCCAGATTACATATCTATTCCTTATCGCTGGTGAAGAATTGACCAATATTCATAAACAGGTTAGTAAAAATAAACAACATAAAAGCAGAAAATAGTTTTAACATTTTAGTTAATGAAGAGTAGTGTTTGTTTTACTTAAAAGTGGGCTTTGTCAATGAAAGTCTTTGAGAATCATTTTCCTAGTTAACAAGGCAGGGTTCATATAATGGAAATGAAACTGCTTCCTACACTTTCTATCTGTGAATATTTTTATTGAGGGAAAGCCTATTCCACATTCCTGTTGCTTTTGAGAAAAGGACAATTTTAAGCTCTGTGGAGCATTAAAAAGGATTAAAAAGCTTTGAAGAGCCTTAAAATCTTCTTCCACCAACCCCTTGCCCATGCACATTACTTGTTAAAAATAAGACCTATTCTAACTCGAAGATCTGCATCAGGGGGAYGTTAAACTGGGAAATACTGGATCTGCTCACAGTGTCTAGAAGAGCCGAGATCAGTATGCATGTCAGTGCTGAACCATTTAGTTCACCTAGTAAAATGAATCATAATTGGACAGATGAGTGGAAAACATGATAATGAAGTGCTTGATTTGATCACACTCTTTCTGTTGTGTATTTTGTCCTGCACACCGTGTACACACAAATAACAAGTTAGGAGGGGGTAATTGTGGCCTAGAGGGTCGTGTTTTGTGGGCACAATGTGGAAAGCTCTTTGATGCTAATGAGTAATCCAAATAATTTCCTACTTTGCCAGATAAGTTTAGACATCTTTTAAATCCAAGTGTGCATTTCTTGACAGGCATAGTACTTGGCAACAGATAAATAGTGCATGAATCACTCATGTTATTTTGACACGTATGAGACAGATTAGGATATGGAGGAAAAATTTTGATGAATTAATATATTTGGTGATCCATTGCATCCAAGTAATAGTTAGAAAGACCTTCTAGCTGCCTTAGAGTATGAATTAAAAGCCTATTCTGAGAACTTCTGAAGTACGTGACCKCCATAAATTCGCTATTTTCAATATCCGACAGAAGTTGGAATATACCACAGACAAAGTAATAGTGGACTGTGTCACCTGTCTCTCTGTTTCTTAAAAATTTCATTACTTTTCAGAAATTTYGTACTGAGCTGGCAGGCAAACCTTTGAGTTGTTTGTTGACAGCTATGTCACTTGTCAAATCTTCCCTGATGAGTGTTTTCTCCRCTGCTTATCCTGTTGATTGTGTCTCTGACCTTTTGTCAGTGCAGAATATCATCTCTGACACTTGGGACTCTTCCCTGTGTAGCTGTCATCAGTCTTACTAACTTGCCTGTTTTTTAAAATCTGAAAATATATCCTTTTSCTTTGACTAAATTTGTGTAGGAAAGCACATGGATTAGATTCCTAGGTAGAATCTTGAGCTCAGCTGGCACCACTGCCCTCCTTCATGCCCAAGGTGTATTTTGGTTGTGCATTGTCTTACACACCCRCCTCTAGCCCATTTCAGTGCAAGGTAAATTGTTTGGAAGGCACCAGCAAGGACTCTTGCTTGACCAATGTCTTTCTTTTTCTCCATGTGGTCTCAGGAGAACTGACAGAACCCTGACATGCCCTTACTTGTAAAAGCTCATTACATAACTGCAGGAGTCATCTTATTAACACAGATTTTGCCAAAAGACTGTGAAAGGCATGTGGGAGGATAAAATTATATTGCAATGCTGACTACAGATGAAATACAGATGCACAAGACTACACAGTTTTGTATTACTGGGAAAAATGACCAGAACTCAGGTGCGTAGAACAAATTGTTTTGGGGGAGTTGTGTGGCTTTTCCTTTATTTGCTACAGAAAGCCAGTAGAGTTCCAACTCACTTTATCAGGGGATGGTTAAGGCCTACATTCCATTAAGGAAGAGCAAGTGTATGGGGAGATGTTGAAAGAAGCAGCTCAGGCTGCCAGTGCCCGGCGTTATTGGGTGTGATGAGTGCCCCCATCCGCACTCGCAGCTTTTGCTGACCCGCTGCGACCAAGGGCAGAGCCAGCTCACAGCTACCCCGTGCCAGAGCACAAGGGCAGGTGAACTCCAGGAGCTGTGCCACCATTTCAGTCTCTTGTTTACCACAGGACCATGTGTGTGTGCCTGAGCACCTCTAAGACATCTGAATTGAGTCATTTCCAGAGAAAGAAGAATCATTCAGTGTCATATGCACAGAAATTAGGTGAAGTTCTTATTTTTTAATGGAAGCTGATTTGGACATTTAAATTAAATTTACATCCAATTTAAATTGCTGCTTCTGTTTTAAATTTTATTTGGTTAAACCTATTTAGGTAGCCATAAATAATAAAACTATTATTAAACTCCTTTGTTATGCAATGTCAGAACCTGAAGTCAGAGCAATGTTGGCCTCCACAGCTGTGGATGGATATTCTGCCTCCAAAACAGAACAGGAATAATTCCTTATGTGGCTTGAAGAGTATTTGTGTCAGTAAGATTTGTTTTTACAGCTTTTGCATAAGCAGACCTTTTGAACACAAGTGCTTGAAAAACAGTGTTTCAATCTGGAGGAGAAATAATAATATGTTGTACAAAGAAGTCTGATGCTTTAAAAGCTGTATTAGCCACACAGAGGCTGAAAGGGAAAGTATGTTCTGCATTTATGCATATTGAAAAAAATATTTTTTGAGTGGAATTAAAATCCAATTAGCTGCAAAAAAAAAATAAAACAGAAAAAAAAATTCTATTTTTTTTTTTGCCCAGGAGCCAGTTCCCAGAAAACTCTCTGAACTCTCTTTATGTTATATTGTGAAGCAAAGAGATTAAAACAAGAAATGCAAGGAAAGGCTGTCATTACASATGAACTAGATAAGTGTCTGTTCCTCTATTTTCCATTAGAGACAGTGGCTTTATCACCTCTCCCTTCTCAGCACCCTCTTCTACCCTTAAAATATGTAACATGTTTTGTGCAAGATTGTACATAATTTAAAATTATCATGTTAAATACAGAACATTGTTCTTGTGTTTATATTTAAAGTTCTCTGCTTCTCATTCATTTCTGAAATAGAGCTCCTACCTTCAAGAACTGTTTTCTTTTTCAACAGTAACAGCTGGTAGAAAAGGGGACGTTATTGCTTTTCACAGAATTTGTTAGACTTCTAATATTTAAAATGTTTCGGAAATTATTTTTATCTTTCTTTGATGCTCTGTGTAATAGACCTAACACTTTGAATATCCAAAACTAATCTGAGCTCTTTCCTTTTTCATCTTGGAGAAATACATTTGTTTATTAGCATATCCAACTTCTTGAGACTGGAATCTTGAGAAAGAAAGATTGGATTTGTAATTGATCCAATATGATTTTTAGAATAAAGAGGGCAAGATAAGCAAGTATACACACTGTTT
>JACDOX010000002.1:14320206-14346941 GCA_014549065.1 Cardinalis cardinalis
TTTTAGCTGTCTGGAGCCCTTCTTGCATCACCTGAGCTTGACACCAGTGGCACCCCATGCAAATCATGGTGCCAGCCCTGGAGGATGTGATGCCACACGTATGAGCAATGTCTCATATAAAATCTCCTGCCAGRAAAGCGCTTCCCTTGCCATCCTGCCAAGTGCACCTTGATTTGCATGCACAAATACATCCCATGGACCCCATTGCTTGGAGCTTATTCACACATCATACTCACCTATGTGAGTCAAGCTGCCTGGGTTCCTGTCCCTCTGGGTGAAGGTGCAGCTGGGAAAGGTGCAGGATATCTAGCTACACTTTCTATGGAAGAACATATACCTGYGTTTTCCTCCTTGTCTAGATTTTATTCCCATTTTCAAAACTACAGCTATTTACAGTTTAAGGGAATRAAGGAAATTAAAAATTTAGATAGATGGGATTGTTTTTATGTGGTATAGTAGGAGAGGAAGCAGCAGCATGCCAAACACCTCCCAGAACAAATATATTTCTTTTATCTTTACCAGGGAATTTGAGGTGAAAGAGATCAAAGAGGAGACCTCAGGGCTCTGTTAAAGCTCTTGGATAAATGTTATAAAATCTCTTATGTCCTGAAAGTGGGGAAGAATATGAGGTTCTTAAACCACCATGGATTTTTTGCTGGATTTTTGGCTTGTCCATGTGCATGGCGTGGATTTCTTTGGCACAATGAAAGGAGAAATCCTAATGATTTGATTGAGTAACCTGTCCTACAGTAAGTCTGTGCTTAGAGCTGGGGGAGGAGAAGTGGAATTACCAGGGATCAGATACAAAGAGCATCCTGATGCAGTTTGCACATATAAGCCCAGTTTCCAGCAGTGTTTCTGCAGCACGTAGCACAGGGATCGCTGTCGGCAGAAGGAAATTGCACATACGAGTTAATCACAGTTTACATTACTGAAAAGACTCTCATAATTCAGGAAATGTTTTTTCTTCAAGTCTTCAGCTTCACTCAGATAAGTAAGTCTTGTTACAGGAATTTAATTAACATGGAAATCGAAATATATCACTTGGGTTAGGAAATAATTATTAGGAACAACTCAACATCATCACTTATGCATGAGTGCCCCGAAAGGAGTAGAAGAGGGGCACTGAATCTTAAGTGGCTATAATCACTCTATCTACTTTGATATGAACTTTCWACAAGCACTCGGTTTCTGGAATTTTGAGTTGCCTTGTCTTAAAAATGACCATTATATGAGCATAATAGTAAAGTTCAGCAAAAATTCCTTGTGGTGATAGACTATCTTATTCCGGAAGAACACATTAGAACTCAGACTAACATTTTCTTTGAGATATTCTACAGTTCTGTCCCTCAAATGTCTCTCAGCAAATCAATAACTTTCTTTAAAGAAAAGATAGGTCTCAAACAGCATGTCTCTCCCTAGAGAGCCTATTAGATGAGTGAAAAAGTCTTTCCAAAGTGTGGCAATCCTGGTTTTATTAAGCTTTCAATTTTTATGATTTCAAAGGTTTCTTTTTTGGATTTACATGATTCTGAGGTGGACAGCTTGATGCAAATTATAAGATGAAATTTGCAGAATATGATAAGCGTATATTGCACATCTGCTGATGAAAGCTTTCTACAAACACCATTAAACACTCCAGCATGTACTGCTCAGCAGAAGGGAGTGGTGAGTTTTCATCCCTACTTCCCAGTTATTGGATAGAACAGCAAGGCTGTAAAAAAATTGGCAATAGCACTGCATGAATCTCTATTCATGCCAAGTGGATTTGCTTGTTAGAGAGGATATTTGTGGTCTCACTATGGCTATTAAATGGAAGGCCATAACCACTTGCAGTTAAGGAAGCACTAGTATTTTTTGCTGGAAAGACCAGAATGATGTTTCCAGTGTCTGCTCCAAATTACAAAGTGAAGAGTTCTTAGCTTCATGGCTGAAGTTTTGTGCCTTCACTTGCCTGGTTTATCCATTGAATAATATCAGTAAGCTATATGGGTATACAGATTGTGCTTGCAGTCTTTGACTGATGAAATAAGCTTGGGACTGCTTGGAGTTTGATTCATTGGCTACTTTGTTTATGGACTTCACTGGAAGCTGTGCTCACAGGAGAGGTGTAAAATTCAGGATGTAAATTATTTATTACTGCCAAGAGGCAGTATGTAAATGTTGGACCATCACAGCTGTTCTCTGTACATAAAGTTTGAGTAAACCATTAATGTAAACAAGAAAAAAAAAATAGAACCACAGAACTAAAAGCATGCCTCTCAAGCTAGGCTGCTTAATTCAGTTAACACGTTGATGGATTTGAATGGCCAAAAATTTTCAGAAATTTTGTTAGGGGAATTATTCCCCAAATTAAGTGCATTCTCTGCAGACTACTTAAAAAAATTATAAATTTTTCTTAGTCGAACATTCCCAAATAACCTATTTTGATCCTTGATATTCACCATCTAAACTGTGCCACTTATTATTAGTTAGAGTCATAAAGTTTATTTTCATTACTTGGCTGTTTCAAAGACAAACCTAACATGTAGAGATCTTAAAGCCTGTTTTCCTTTAGTACTCTGTAAGCTTTCCTTCATAGTCATTAAGTAGGAAATCGCTGATTTTGCTAACAAATTTTTATCTGTAAAGTTACCAAAAAATCAACCTAAGCCAGGCAAACTCAACAATAAATTTATCCAGTTTACAGACATAGGCAAACATCATCCTCCCTAGTCCACCACTAATTATGTCTTTAGGTGCAATATCACTCTGCAGTGTAGCATACTGAAATCACTTTTAAAACTTTCATTTCAGAAATTCTTGGACATGGAATCAGATGAAAGGCCTTTCAGAGTAAACAGGAATTTAAAAAATGTGACTAATCAGAAGGATTGAAATGGCCCTTTATTGTAATGCAGTACAGAACAGGTACTTTAATTGTCAATTGTAAATGGACATGMTGACTGTCAAGTTCTATGTATTATGTGTGAAGGGACAAAAGGGATGCAGGAAAAGTTAAGAGGAACTGAGAAAAACTGTTGCTATAAACTTTCTAGATTAAGTTATGAGAGATACAATGTTGCATCCCAGCCTTTTCTTAATTCAAGGCCCTCTTTAACACCTCAGAAGTTTCCTATTTTAGTACCTCACCTTCATCTTGAGGGTTTCTTCAAAAAAAAAAAACAAACAAAACAACACGTCATAATCTGATTTTAATGACTCAGACAAAGAACATCCTGCCTCTGAAAATTACTCAGACCTTGGAAATACTAGCAAATTTATATAAACTGTCAGTGCAGCTTGTACTAAAAATGTTAAAATGATCCTTGCGTGTCTAAATAGGCAAGCTGTGAGGTGATTTTTATGCTGGGACTAGAATACTGGGTATGACACTTCTATCAGCATTATAAAAAGACTGGGAAAATCAGGAGGGAAGGCAGGAAAAAAACTCCAAAGAACTATGTATTTCTGGGATCCAGGGGAAATGCCTCTGACAGTGGATAGTTCTGTCTGCTAAAGGAAGTGATTCCTTCTTTAGGGTGTGTAAATATTTTCACTCAAGAAGATATGAGGAAAAATGCTACTTACTATGGCCTACAAAGGCACACGGTGACAATTTGTGGCTGGAGTCAGCAGCTTGAAAAACTCAGAACGGAATTTGAGCTGAATGAGAAATCCATTTTTGATTGTGACAATGTTCAGCTAGAAAAGCAAATGAGTGAAGGGAGCACKAAAAACATGTTGGTATACAATACATATTCTGAGGAAAGCTGATGGACGACTGGACAACAACTTTAAGCACAATAATTAAAGTAAGCAAAAGGAAAATGACTGAAGAGAAATTTAGGATGTATGGTTCCTAGATCATACTTACTTTGAAATATAGATTCTCAAACCCTAAGATGCTTATAAAAATATTATCCTTTGCTACAAACTGATTCATTGTTTATAATAATTTGGTCAGTCTTGTTTCTTTATCAACATAAATATTATTATGAGCAATACAGATCCCATAAAGTGTTTTTGCATTGTGAAGCATCAATCTGAACTTTACAAAACCCAAGAGAAAAAAAATKTTATCAGTAAAGAAGTAGATTCTTCTGTTTCCTTCATAGGGAGGTCAGTTTGTTAAAAACAGAAGCTTCTTTAGCAATGATGAAAGAACGTTAAGTAGCTGAAAAACTGCTGCAGGTCAGAGTTTTAGCTGGAGCAACATGGCAGTTAACAATAAATCAGTTATTACTTTCCCCTCTGGTAGTTTTACACAAAGCAATAACTTGGACCAAATTAAAAGTCATTCAGGTGTCCATGACTAGAAAAGATGCAGCCACTCTCATTCATCATTTTTGCCCTGCAGATGCCTCAAGTGTTTCCGGTAAGGCCTGCATGAAGTGAAGTAACARCCCTGAAGTTCCTGGGACTAAGGTGGCTGCACAGGAAAAGTGCTTACATGCTCCCATGGGTATAGGTAGGAGAGATCATCTCCCCACGCTGCTGGCCATCCTCTCTGTTGCCACTGACTTCACTGACAGCAGGTTTTATTCCAAGCATTCCCCAAAATCTTAGAGCTGAAGACCAAGTGTGGATTGCCATAGGCTTAATTTTCTAAGTGTGATTAACTGTCTGGCAGGCAGGATGTAACTTGTTACACCAAGCTGTTTTGATCCATTTTTGCCCTGGTGCCGAGAGGTTTGGCAAGGGACAGTAATCCTAGAAGCTGGAGCATAGATAAGAATATTCTACCGTTTCATGCACTCACTAGACTCCAAACAAAAGAACTGGTTTTTGTTCTGGTGGAGTTTTGTTTGTTTGTTTGTGGGTTTTTTGTTTTGKTTTGGTTTTGGGTTTTTTCTTTTGTTTTGGTTGGTTGGTTGATTTTTTTTTACTTTTTATTTTTCTATCAAAAGTGGAAAACCACCCCAGAACAGCCTAGAAGTACAGATTACTGTACAGATTAGACAGTGGTTAAGTGTCTTGCAAATCTTACAAAATAGATTAGTARCTACTCTTCTTTCAGCAAGATGTCAAGGAATAAAACTCTGCCAGTGCTTTTTTAGTTTGCAGCAAAGAACTTGGGTTCATAATGTCAACAATTTATGGAATGGAAGGAAGCCACTTAATCACTGCCAATCTGTCTATTTATTATGCAGCATGCAGAAACCATCTGTGAATTTTCTCATCATTGCCTTTGAAACTACCTGTTATAAAGTGAGCTGCACAATTACCTCTTAAGGTGATGAAGTGCTCAAGAACTCTTATTATTCCTGGAAAATGTATCTTAAGAGTCTTCAGTCTTCCAGAAAGTTTTCTCGTATCTCACACRATTACTTTATTAGAAGATCAATTAGCATTTATCAACTGTGTCTTGTCATGATACTTTCAAGACTCTTCTATTTAATGTCTAATGGCCRCCACTACGTCACCTTAATGAAAGTACATGGGTCACGGCGGTAGTAGACACCAAATTTAGTACAGTGCAAGTACCATTATATGGTATTATTATGTAAATAAGTACTGTATAGTGCCTTTCAAAAGCACTTCAAAAGAAGTTGGAGGAAAAGCTGATAAACTTGAGAAGAAAGTACAGGAATATGAGGCAGGAGTTTGAAATGCGGTGCTCTCGACATACGCAGATGTCAGTGTCTCACAAATRCACTGTCAGGTTGTCTAGGTGATGTTCTAGAGAAAAAGAACAGGGAGGTAAGAGTGCTGTATCTCAAGTAAGTGTGATTATTTTGAGGAGATTACTCTCTGATTTTAAGAGGATGTTCARAGAAAACTTATTGAAGAATTTCAATGTGAAATATCTCCACAAAGTAATTCTGTACAAACTGCAAGGGACAGAATGCCTCTAAGCATGATTTTGTAGGGCATTTTGTCCCCAAAGTGAAAGTTAGCTGAACATAGTGTCATATTTTAAGCTAYATCCAGAAGAATCTAATTAATTGAAGTTAGTGTTTTGACATCGTGTGTTTGAATATTCAGCAATTATTTTTACCCAGACCCACTGAAGAGCTAAGTTAAAAACCAATTATATTTTATTAACACACAACCACTCCTACCCAGCTACTTCCTTTAGTCAGTATCCGAGAGCTGAACTAATCCTGTGCTAGCTGTATGCTTTTGACATTCTCCAGTGTTTGACAGGAAAGTGTTGAAACTCTAAAGCTGGGAATGGTCAAGGTGAACTGCAGCATGTGTTTATGTAGTTATAAATTCCAAGAAACCATTTCCAGAAGGAGAACAGAATTGAGTATGTGGTTTACTGGTTTTCCATAAGGTGATAGATAACCCATGATAACTATTACTGCCTCAACAACCACCTATTGGGGAATCATAGAATAGTTTGGAATATACCTTAAACATCATCTAGTTCCAACTCCCCTGTCCATGGACAGGGACACCTTTCACTAGGCCAAGTTACTCAAAGCCCCRTCCAACCTGGCCTGAAACATTTTCAGGGGTGGAGAATGCACAACTTCTTTGGGCAACCTGTTCCAGTGCCTCACCATCCTCATTATTGCAAAATTCCCTCCTTGGATCTAATTCAAATCTACCCTCTTTCAGTATAAAATCATTACCCCTTCTCTTGTTACCACATGCCCTGGTAAGAAGGCTCTGTCCATCTTTCTTCTAAGCTCCTTTTATGAGTGAGTTACAATAAGGTGTCTGCAGAGCCTTCTCTTCCTCTGGCTGAACAAGCAAAATTCTCTCAGCTTTCCTTCATTAGGGGAGGTATTTCCGCCCCCTGATCATTTTTGTGACACTTATTTGGACCTACTCTAACAGGTTCATGACTTTCTTGTGCCAAGTGTCAGTCAATACTAACAAGACAGGCAATTAAAGGCAATTAAATTTATTACTGTTTTATAGAATTATACTTTTGTCATTATAATTGCAAACATTTTGAAAAAATGTTGATGTAATTATAGCAAGAGGCAGGTAACTCTTGGAAGGCCAAATGTGTTTTCCATGTTCAGCTTCCCTCCCTCTGTCCACAGATTTTAAGCAATAAATATTAGCGTACAAAATATTTTATAGATTTTTTTTTGTAGTGTTCTGTGGTCCTTAGGCTAGTGTTCTGAAAAACACAAAACCAAAATATAGGCATGCAAAAGTTGTGCTGACACTCTAAGTAACAGCTGCTAATGGAATGGTGCTTAAGACATGGAAGAATGACTTTTCTAATATTCATCTTTAAGTATAATCTGTCATTAAGTATATTCTGTCTATTAATAAAAATGCCTTATATTTATATTAAAATCTTACTGATATTGTTTTTACATTGTCATCRGCTTAGTGGAAGTGATATTTTAGTGCTGAGGTTTGTCCATTGTGATAATTCTCTATGCTTTCTCGTCAAGATCTGAAGTTTTATTTAAAAAAGACCTGGCTTTTGTTTCAGCAAAAGGGTTTTTTTGAGAAAGAAGGAGATTTTTTATTAATGCTAAATGTAACTAATTTACAAGTCCTATGTCTTCAGTGCTTACTTATAAATAGAAACTTTTATTTTTTAATAAATTTTTTTTTGCATTGTCTCTTAAGGACAGGAGGTTGACAGTATTGGTGACAAATTAACAAGACTAGATTTTTTTTTCCAGTTAAAAGAAAATTCAACAAAATATCTTCTGGTTTTGCTTCCAACTTTTGATGGAATCCCCATTTCCACTGTAAGTCTTCCTGCTGGATAATGGTGCAAAGTATAATAATAAAATTGAAGAATCCTGATGGTCATGAAAACTGTGAAGTCTCTCAGCTGCTCATTTATCATGAGAACTGTTACATCCTAACACAATTCCTCAGCAGTTCAGAGTTCACCTTTCAGACAAGAAAACCTGGTGTGCAGGAAAGCTGAATTTAGGGTCTAAATCTGTAATACCCTTCTCTGAGACTATGCTGTCTGGTTCAGTGCAAATGAAAAGGGCTGACAGGAGTCAGCAATAGCTCTGCCAAATGTAAATGTGGCATTACAATAGCCAAGGAATGGTGTTTAAATAGCACTCTAATTTTGGGACAAGGCTGTGAAAAGTATTTGAATTCATCCCAAGTATAATAGGTCCACACCTGTGTAATTTTCTTCAGAGAGCTGGCTGAAGCATCTTAGTAATTTCATTTTGCTCAAAATGGTCTGTATACAAAAGTTATGTGGAAAAATGGCATTGCTGTCTGATCTGGAAATTGCATCCAGGTGGCAGCCCTCCAACCCGTGGCCACTGTCTGAACAGAGTAGCCAGCCTATTAAAAGGATTTCCAAATAGTATTTTCTCATGTTCTTCCTTCTTGCTCTTGGTTATTTCCCATTGTAGCAAAGAACTAAATAACAAAAGAATTGAGAGAAGAAAGGAGGCCCTACAATGACCAAACACTTATCTAGACTGTGCCTTTCTTCACAAGTGCCTCCGCTCCTGCTGACACTGGTGACATCCAGCCTCAGTTCCCTCTTTCCTGAAAGGAGGACAGTGTAAAGGACAAGTTGCTGGGAAAATTTCCCCCCTCAAGAATGCTAGTGGCACTCTGATCTTGCCATTGAGCTAAGTGATACTTTAAATCATTCCATCTGTGTTCTTTCCTCATTTCAGTTTTCTTAGGGCCCTTTGAGGATGCTTGCTGGGGCCATCTGTGTGGTGATGCTGTGAGGTGGGGCACTCTCCCTGTGCCACACTCGGCTCTCTTGAGGCAGACTCAAGTGTCCCACAAGCTCAGCAGGCTACACTGTAGACACCAAGAGGACTTYACTAGTCCACAAATTGTTATTGAACACCACTTCCTGATTCCCAGCACTTGCCAGGACACCTCCTCATCCTGCTGTGTGCCCAAACAGAAATAGTTTGAGTGGGGCAGGCACTCAATGTACCATTGTATGCAGCATGATGGTAGAACCCCAAGAATGAGGCAATTGGTTCTTTTCAGTACTGATGGCATCTCTTCYATAGGCTCTTGATAGGAGACAAGAGTTTGAATGGAGACTACTATAAGCTTCAGATTTTAAGTACTGAGCAGTCTTTTTCTTGCCTTTTTGAAGAAGAAGAAAAAATAGAAAAAAGAAAGACTTGCAAGAAAGCAGTCTTTCTTGCCTTTTTCTTCAGGAATTTAGGGATGTACTGGCAGCAGGAATAAGGTACAAGAAGTAGCTGCCCTGTGATACAGCTGTCCTAGTGCATCACTCTGCTGCTCCAACTTGGCAGAGCCATGTAACATTGCTTTGTATTTTCTGTCCATCTTTCAACTTAGGGGTTACCTGGGGCATGGATTAATTTTTTGAAAGGCAACCAAGAGGTCTGCAACACCTCAGGCAGGCAGTGTCCCATGTAACATGACAAAACATCCTCCTCCACCCTCTCACCATGACCAAAAATCCCCAGAATTTAAGATGGTTCTCACAACTGCTGGAGAGTCCTGACCACATGAAAAAGGCCATCTTAAGAAATCTGGGTACAACTTGATACACTGACTTAAAGCACTTCCAAATTTATTTTAGCAAGCAGTTTTGCCAGTGAGAATTGCTGTCTTCTGTGCAGATTTGATATGAGCAATAAAGGCACGGCAACATCTGAAAACAAAGTAAGATTTGTAACTGCTGCCAGAGCAGCAATTCCATAGGCTTCAATGCAACTCATATGCCCTCTTTTGTTAGCATTTTTTGCCAACAAAATGTGTGCAATAGAATCAATTTCGTGACTATAGCATCTGCAGCATGACTGTAAATGGGAAATATTCACCTTTATATCCATTATGCTTTCTTTCTCACTAGTTAATCATGGCATAAAGCCATTCCTATTACAGGAGACTTTAGGAAGATGGAATTTCAGTTTTTCAAGTTTCAAAATTTGAGAGATGTATTGACTGTTGAGAAAGCATTTTCTAACTCATTTAATTGGTCTCAAGGAAAGAAAAAGAAGAGGAAAAATAAAATTGATATATTTCTAGCTATCTCCTAGCTAGAAATATAGCTTCTATCCTTCTGTTTTCGTGCTCCTCTTTTCTAAAAAATGTTTTAAAATTTTGCAAACACCTCTGGTCAGTAAACTCTCTCATACAGGGTGGGAGCTCCAAATTCTCCGAGTCTGCCTTGTGGCCTGAAGCTGGTGGACTTTGCGAGTAAATCTTTGCAAAGATTTATATGATTGAAAATATACTGATATTGTTTTTCTGTCTGTATTTCCACCCCATGGGAAGACACACAATAGTTGAAATTTTAGCCTTTTGAGACCAGAAATTCTGTTTCAGTGCATTTGTCATTTAGCAATGCGGGGAAAGCTTTTGAAAGGATGGAAATAATTCTTCTGACACAATAATGAAATCAGAATCTCTGTCTCTGAAATAATTTCAGTTAAAATGTTCATGCTTAAAGTAAAAAACTGAAATAAAAAATAAATAAAAGAAAGAATCTGTTTTGCTCTTTCTGATCTTTGATTTAAACTAGACATTTTATTCCTCAATTGTATCTTTAATCGCTGTACTGGAAATGGAATGATTTCTGCAGCTATTTTGTGTGGCATTTTGTGTTGTGAAAATCCAATTTCTTTTATGAGATAATCATAAATACCACTGTAGTTGCACTTTAAAATGACAAAGAATTAAATTATGGGGAAAGATGAAACATTTTACATGTATTCTGAAGTTTAGTGAATGCGTTCATGAGTTCAAAAGGATAATGGAGATGTTTCTAAAGCAGTGTTGTGGAAATCCTTCTCTAAACACCTTTTATTTTAGCCTACACATCCCTTGAAAAGGTGCTGAAAGATGATATAAATCACAAGTTTTCTTCTTTAGTGAAGAATACTCTTGATCTCAGTTTTTTCTGGCCTCTCTATGCTTAGAAAAGAACATAACAAAAAACAGTGGGGTTTTTTAATCCTTACAGTGCATTTTCTACTTTAGTCCCAGTTTCTCTAAGCATTTCTTTACGCAGGGTAACTCCATCAGGAATCCTGCAGAAACTGTGCGAATTCTGGTAACTCAGCTGGATTTAAACAGGAGTTTGGCATAGCTCCTGTACCCCACACTGGGTTTTTGGCCATCCACAGTAGCCCTGTGTTAATTTAAAGCAGTACATTGAATGACTCTTCCCAGGGTGAAGGCAAATGGTGCAAAATGCTTTATGTCCACATCCTCTAAACGGTTATCTCCCAAACTGGCTGATCACATCAGAATGTCCTTTGGGAAGCTGGCCTCAGCCAGTGTTCATACCCCAGCAGGTGTCAGAGCCCTGTGGGTGAGTATTAGTTAGCTAAAGCTGAAATTTAGCTATAGATAAAAGCATATAAGGGTCTAGAAATTTTACAGCAGGGATAGTGGAGTTCCATTGCCCTGGAATATTCTCTAGYGTGCATTCAGATGCTGCTTTTTGTGCAGGGCATGGGGATCTGCCCTGAAGCATATGATAGATGGTAGTACCTTTGCCTTTGGGTGGAAACTCACACAAGTGCTTTTCAAATCTTCTTGTGAATAGCACTTGCATGACTGCAGATAGCAGGGCTAGCAGAGATGTTGTTTTATTTAATTAATTAATTTWAAAATAATTAAAGTTAATTAATTAATAAYATAATAATTAAAATAATTTATTTKATTTTATTTGAAGTAAAAGTGTGCGTCCTGTTCTGCACAGCTGAAAATTGAGTACTGGCTCAGGGCTACATRTCGTCATCCTAAATACAGCCCACCTTGCCAGCACATGATAAATGTCCCCATAGACCTGCTCTTACCTCCAGCCTCAAACAACAGCTACRCTGGCCCCTGTGAGATAGGATACAAACTGCTGCACAGGTCCATTTGAGACTGACACAGAATGGTGATTTACCTGTGGGGAGAAGGGAGAGGTGGTTAGGGTGTACTTTGACGAGTGTGCAGCCAGGGGCCTTCTAGATGCACTCTGACCTGGGAGCATGTATGTTGTGCCTGGTTCATGAACTAGCTGGAGATGTTAAGCTGCTTCTTTCTGCCTGTAATTTAGGCTGCTGCTTTTTCCTTTTTTTACATCTCCTCTTTTACTGTCTTACTCGACATTTTGTGGCAATTCTCTCATCATGGCTTCTTTTATTTAAGATTGATCATTTTTATTTTAAGACCCTTTCCTTGGCCCCAGATGAGTAACTTGGCTGCCATTTACTCTTTCTGTCATTCTGATGTTCATGGCATGGTTATTTTTGCTGATGGCTCATTTAAGCAATCACAGACAAATCATGTGGAAGTCAAAGACCCAGGGAAGATTGGAGGAACAATGATGGGCAAAAGAACCTTACTAACCCACTCAGTGGAAATGGACAACTCAGCAGATCCCTAAGACCATCCAAGGRGTGGGAGAAAGATTGATTCTGGAGTGAAACCCACTGAGATCAGTTGGTGAGAAAGGAYAAAACTGAGATAAGAGAGGGAGTAAGGTGGACTGAGGAGGAACAAAAGTGGAAAAAAAGAAGGAGAAGGATAGGAAGTAGTTAACTGAGTAAAGGTCAGGCAGCTTGTTGGACAGAGCCCTGAAACTGATGAGTGCAATCTGTTCTCTTTTACTTTAATCTGATTTCTGACTGGCTTCTTTGTGGCCATATTCTCTGCTCCAAATATGTGTGTGTGCTAACACTGGCAAACCTTAGCCCTCACAAGCTGGTGAACATGAGAGGTCTGTTCCCAGCAGCAGGAATGAGCCTTGAACCTCAGGGGCTCCTGGGTGTGGGTGCCAACAACTGGAGCATGTCAGGAGCACTGGGGGCTGCTCCTGGAGACACTGAGGAGGCTAAAGGCAGCAGTGGCCCATATAYTGTGTGTGCCACATGGCACCAGCAGACAGGTTCCAGTTCTGATGAGCAGGAGAGCAGGAACAGGACTGGGCCACCTGTGCTTTTCTTGTTCTTCTGAGGGCTGTGTGAGACTGTGCTTTCTTTCTGAGCCTACCTGTGTGGTGGCTGGGTGGGCAGTGTGAGTGGACATGTGTMAGGAGTGATGGATGCTCAGCCTCTCTTCTGCCTGCACTCAGGGAGAGGGAGCAGCAGCTGCCCCACATCCATGGGGCTGAGACAGGAGGACAGACCCTGGTTCCCACTGCCCATCAGGTTCAGCTACCTCTGTCACAGATGAAGTTTTCCTCTGGCCACACCCACAGGCAGTGTTAACTTTTATGGATTCCTTGCCACATTAGTAAGTTAACTTCTGTCACTCGTCACTCCTAACCCACTTTTACTTGCCACTCTGTGCAGGGACTCAGTGATCTGTGACTTTCTTACTGCCCTGCTGAGGTGTCTAATCATGCCTTTCAAATGGTTATCTGCTTAATTTTCTGCCTGTTTTGTCTTACTGCTCATCTTTTTTTTTTTTTTTTTAAGAAAACTGCTGCTGCTAAGCATACAAGTAAATGAATACATTTATTAAGAAAAAGAAAGAGGAAGAAAGCCTCTGCTGAGGCACCTGGGATAAATCCTGTGTCTACAACATTTTCCTGTAACAGTATAGTTATTATATTTTTATTTACTTGCTTATTATGATTTTTAAAAAATTTGTTTCAAGTTCTCATMYAAGTTCCTTAGTATCCTGGAGGTACTGTTGTACTTTTGAACTGAATACTGCAATGTAAAGAGAGAATGCCTTAAGTTTTACTTGARGACTATTATTTAACTTTTGAACTGCTGGGCTCCTTCCCAGCAACTCAAAAGCCAAATTCTGGCTCCGCATGAACAGTAATGTGCACATATCATCACAAATAAATGTAATGCATTGCCTTTGATAGAACAGCAATGTCTGAAATGTAAAGTTAACGTCTAACAATAATATCTATTGTCTTTAATAAAAGGTGACCCCTGCATACACATCAGCCTTCACGAATAGTTTTTTTTCTCAGAAATAGCATGGCATAAAAATAAAAAATATGTGAGTTGTGACTAAGTGAAAAAAGACATTTTGGATGTGTTCAGGACAAACTTGCCTGTTCTGAGAACTTGCTTCATGCTTGACCATTTAACCCAGATTCCATATATTCACAGGGAAATGTGAGGTTATTCAGTGAATACACTGAAAGATGTAGGGATCAGGTGAATGAAATAAAGCGTGTCAGGTTTCTGTGTAAAATTTTCAGTCAGATATAAAAAAAAAAATATTTTCTGCCTGGAAGCTAAACTGTAGCATTTTGGTCCAGTTATTGGTTCCAGTGACTAGAGAAAAGTTGTTCCACCAATTTGGATTGTAACGTCCTGAAGGGAATGAACAGAAGGACTTGAAACCCTGCTGGATCTGTGGGAGAATAAATAATTGCAAGACTCTGGGGCTGCACACCAGGAATGTAATTGAATGCATCAACTTATCTCAGAAAGGATGATGAGAGTCCTTAAGGAAATAATGCCTTTTAGATACACCTGTCAGAATTTCCAGAACAGTAAGATTGCCCCTGGCTGTGATTTGCTCTTTATGAATAAAGGTATATGTAGGCATTCTGCTGACTCTTTAAAGTGGTTTCAACATTTCTGCCTTTATATTTTATAAAATTCTCCATGAGTGAAGCTATCAAAGTCAGAATCAAAAGCAATTAGCTAAGATGYTCCAATTCAGCATATTCATAAATCAACTCAGTATTTTTTGATGTTGATATTGTGGCCCACACTTTTTACCTGTTCTGCTTAGACTAATGGATACATTTTGTCTGTTATTTGAGGGTGGTTATTACCTTGTGTTTATGTTCCCTGAAAGACTTATTCCATGTGCAATCACATTAAATAATTTAATTGGAAAAATAAGCAGGACAAAAAAGAGATGGAAGAGAAAGTTTGAAAACGAGAAAGGCAGGCAAAAGAGGGACTTGAAGGAGCACAAAATAAGAAGTGGAGAGGGAAAACTAAAACTGGAGAAAAGAAAGAGGTGAAGAAAGTCAAGATCAGTTTCCTTTTTAAGAGAAAAAGAATAAAGTGGTCCAAGCAGAGCCAGTGAAATAGAATCAGAGAGACCAGGAAAACCCCTTGAGAAAAGTCTGAAAAGATATGTAAAGGGACAGAAAACATAAAAACCACATTTAAAACAACTTTCCTGTGAATGCTGTAAATGTAAGATTTTGCGTAAATTCATCTGAAAGACTTCTAAAACCAAAAAGCCTGGTCTGATAACCTTGAAAATCCCTTAATATAAATTGATGTTTTTCCTGAAGGAGTTCCTGGTTTAATAATTTTATGGAAAAAAAAAATCTTGATTTAAAACGTTTATAGTAGAAGCTCCCATWAAAGTCTTGGCAGTTTTTTTTCAGAGGCTTATTACACTTATTTTTCCATGTCTTTCAGACTCCAATGATCTAACTTCATCTCAAAGACCTATCAAGCAGAATAAAGGGCCCTCTGTCAAATTTCTGTCCTTATGAGGTACTTAAGCGCAGTTGAAGTAGTTTCTTTGATAATAAAATGTTTCATGGTTTCTGAGTCTTGTTATAAGGCATGTTTTAGGATCTATGTCATGGCTCCCTTCTCATCTCCACTTTTATCTTGCCTGTTTTTTAATACCCTTCTTCAAAATGTTACAGTAGTCTGGTAGCAGACAGAGATGACAGTCTCTTAGAGTTTTTTCTGAGCATCTCCCAGCTTACACACCTAAAGAAAGCATTAAGCTTTTAGGATTTAGGTGTAGACCAAATGCTGTTGAAGACAGTCACTGGACCTCTAGGATTTAGGTTACAAGCTTGAGGCAAGTGCGACTATTGACCAAGCAAAGTGAGAGAGAGGCAGTTCGTGTTCATTTTTATGTACACCTGTATACAATACTGCCTTCCCTACCCTTTACCTAGAAAGTAATTTTGAAGTAGCAATGCTTGTCCTAGCAGGATGGCATTGGGACTTTATCCCTGAATTAAATGCCTTTTCACTTGAGTGTTCCTTTTTGTTAGTGTCAGGCTGATGAGTAGTCAACAGCCCAGTACAGCATCGGCACTATTCTTTTTGTCTACAAACTTTGGACTTCAGAATTGATTAGTAAAATTACTTTCCCTTTTTCCCCCCATAAGCTGTTGCAAATCTTTAACATTAACTTTCCTTCAATATATTTAGCTGGTCCAGTTTCAGCCATTCCATTTATTTTTGTCAGAATTGTCTGATATTGATATGAAAGACATAAAATTGAGCCACCTTAGCCTAGCTGTCTTCTAAAATGTATACCACAATTGTCACACAGTCCAGTGCTCTGGATTCTCCAGAAGGCTTGGAAATCTACAGAAGGTCCCTGTTCCTGGCTCAGAAATCTCAGACTGCCACTTCAAAGCTCCTTATATGGTGTCACATGCCCTGTCTTAGTCATCATTACTTTTGTATCCTACTTTTGTATCCTRAGTTATTATTAAATTACTGTCTTTGTCTTCTAGTATTTGTGTCAAATATTTCTGCCTTTCATTTAAATGCTTTGCAGTTTAATGATTTCTATTTATGTAGCCATTAACATCAACTGAATCTCATTCACTCAAATAAAAATGTCTTTTGTTTTCTTCAGCTTCATTTGCCTGAGATTTTGTCTTTTCAGCTTTTTGTGTGTGTGAGTTCACTACAGCTGCAAGACTTCAATAGTTCTAATTTTAATTCCCAGTTAAGTAGATTAGGCAAACTGTTACCTTTTAAATTCTCCATACTTTCATGTCCTGTTAATCACCACTATCTTTCTTCATGCCAAAATAAATTCTTCACTTAAATGTGATTTTGCTGCAAAGATGTGTATTGTATTTGTTAGCAAGATTATTTTTATAACTCCCTTGTCATGCATTCCCTTTATACAGTGTCCAGAGCTGATGTTTCAGCTGCATTTCATAGAAAATTAAGGATGTAAAATTGGTCAGGTTTGTGAGCTAAACAGCAAAATCCCCATGAAAAGAAACYTACGGACTAAACATCCTTTTGCACAATGAAACCATGGGGCTAGTTTCAGGACAGAATAAGAAGAAGGAATAAGGAACTTTTGCATAGAARCCTTGCTGATGGAAGTGTACAAATATGTCCTGGGAGGTGAACAATGGTTCTTTGGCTCACTTGACAATGGGCTTAGGTGTGTGTGTTATTYCCTGGGTGAATATAGGAGTTATTCTTGTCTACCCACCCTTAAAACCTCTGTGGTGCCAGACTCAGTGAAATGTGTGTTTCAAAGCTAGCATGGTAGGGGCAAGGGGGGCAAGCTGCATGTTGCTCATTACTGCCAGCTTGCTCCTCATCTGCAGGAGGGAGAAGTTGCTTTGTGTGTTGCTTTTGGCTACAAGAAGAGTTGAACACAAGTCACTTGGAGCACAAAGCTCTCATTTGCACTCAGCAGGATAGGGGTGTGCTCTTTCTGGCATAAGCAAGGCAAACCTGAGGCAATTCTTTTCTGCTGTGAGATACACAGAATGAAATGCATGAGGAACTTCCAGCTTTTCTTCTCTTTCCAACRTCGGCATCAGAGTCTGCTAATGCCCTTACCTATTGTTTAAAAAGAAAACTTACTSGGGCTTCTATTAGTTTTCTATTTATTTTATTTGTGGTTTTGACCAAAAAAAATCCCACAAGACCAACCCACAAATGAAGAGGTAGATTATAAATGTAAGGTTCCTGCTATGTGATACTGCTTATCTASAGAGTAATATTCCCACTAGTGAATCTCACAGGCAATTACAGAATGTAACTGTAGGTACAGTTAAACACCCACTCTGCAGGAAACATGAGATAGGCTTCATCTCCTCCCTCAAATTCCAGAAAAWCTCAGTGACAGACTGAGATGGACTGACCAGCATTCCGTGCAGCAATTTTCACCTACACAAGTTGGGGTCTCAGGTCTCCCAGGACCAGAAACAACACTGGTGTTAACTATTTTTTCTTGGCAGGTTTGTCTAAAAAGTGAGATCAATAGAATACAGTAAGCAAGTTTCATCCTTGGGTAGATATGCAGCAAATCACTTATAAGTGTACAGCACTCCAAGTACTCATGAACATTAAAATGCTGACAGAAAAGATAGGATGACACTGTAGGTCACCCAGCTTTGATAAATAAGCAGAACATCCTGAAATGATGATAGCGRTTGGCCAGGCCAAGGTAGTCAGTTAAAGCCTGACTGCCAGAAGTTCAGCAATCTATCACTTGATGAGAAGGCCTTGGTCACCAGATGAAGCTGATTAGGCAATCATTGACAAGGTTATCAAAGAGTCCCTCCTTTACTAAACCCATCATCTGGGACAGCAGGAGGAGAGCAGCAGAGTTTGTGCAGAGGTTGCAATTAGCTTTTACTTGGTGATGTGTCTTCAGGATGGCTGAACAGTCAGAGGTGTGTTTTCTTCTGTTTCACTATTTAGTTTTTACTGTCTCTCTTAAGAAAAGAATAGCTTTTCATAAAAGCTATGCAAACCATATTTGTGTGATGTGCTTTACCTCCTGTCTCTGAGGACACAAGCTATGCAGTTACACTTCCTTGAGATTCAGGCTATGGATACCYAAGTATCAGGCTGGACTCTTATGATCCCTGGACCTTTGGAAGGTCAGGACAGGAAGAGCACCCCACCTGTACCAGCTCAGGCATTTCCATGTGGTTATGAGGTCTAACACCTCTCAATAAAAATATAAACWTTTCAGTTGCTCCTTGCCTGTGGTCTAACTTCCATCACTGTCTTCTGTCTCATTAGCTAAGGAGATTCGAAAAGGATCATTGGATTTAGAATTATTTGACTTCATTKTGAAAATGTATTTACTTCTTAATTGAAAACAGTACTTGGTTTAGGTTCCCTTTCTCACAGTCAGCTGGCTATTAATATAAGGCCTCTCTCAAGTGGAAACCAGGATGTGTTTCCCTGAAATGGTGGTGATTGCAGTAGTTTAAATTTCTTTGTGAAAACTGAATTGTTTTAGCCCAGATTTGACTCCTAGTAGCATCACTGAGAACAGTATTAAAGTTGAGTTTATATTACTATGAGAATAGCCCTTGTGACTATCCCTGATCAGARCACTCTGCTGAAAGCATACCAGTGMCTTGGCAGGCTTGGATGAGCAAAGCCAAAAGTACAGCAGCAGCTGTCCCATTGATCAGTGTGCACTTAYTCAAAACTGTGCAGATTAGATATTTTGTACAGAAACAACCATTTCCTAATTCATTCAGAATTACATAGGGGAGTTGGGTAAACTTTGAAATATGTGTTTAAAAATGAGCCCCCCTGTTCCCAGAGGGCAGCATTCCTTKTAAGTAATTCATTGAAGATTAAGTTCTACATCTTGAAAATATGACAAGTTTGCAGGAGCCGACAATTCTGCATATCCTGGGTTCCTTCCATGTTTGTGCTATTTGCTGAAGCAGTCACTGTTTTGAATACAGATCATGTTATATGTTCTGGAATCAGCATCCTTTCTAACCTTATTATGCAATTMCCTTCTTGACTGCCACAAAAGGAAAAATAAGATATTTTTGAGCAGAGGCTTGGAGCAAAACTTGCAGGATCTCAGATTGAAATATAGTCCCATTATTACCAATATGCTGTGCATTAATTTTCTTTTGCTTTTCTTTGCACAGGGATTTTTGTCAGTCCCTGGGCATTTTATTCCTTCTGCTTACTGATCACAACTGCTTCTTGCATATAACTTCTTTTTGAACATCTCTTTTGAACATCTATTTCATCTGTTATCTATCCAAAGTAACTGRTTTTTAGCTATTAGTCCACAGTGTTTATTACTTTGTCCATTGTTTCTACTCTGTCTTTCTCTTGAAGAACCATCTTGGCTCATGCTTGAAAGGGGCAGGCAGGATGGTCAGCTACAGYATCTTCTCTTTCATTTATTTGGTCAGAAATTCCTCTTAAGTTTTTCTGTGTGCCCTGTAAATATCAGTTGTTACAAGGAAAGTACAGGCTGTTTGATGCTGAAGACATGAACATGTGTTCAGTGGCCTCCACTAARTGACCAGGAAAGTACTTTGCCACAGGTGCTAAAGGAAGAGCCCATCTCCTGTTAGTACTGCCTGTGGGCTCAGGCTTCTGCACTTCTCCAATTTTCTTCTTTTTTTGAAGTCTCTGATAAAAATACAAAAGACRATCCATTACTTTGATAATTCTGCTGTTTTGTTGGTTTTTTTTTTTCAGACAACTATGCCTTAACCTGAAATGTTTCGTATGAGTCTGTAAATCTGTCTCTGCCAGCAGAACCCACAGCTGGTTAGTAAAAATGAGGGGGAGATCTCATTGCAGTCAGCAGGGCTGTGTTGTTCAGCATCTCAGTTTCTGTGAACAAATGACTGGAAATGTCCCAGTGTTACATCCAAGCACTCCTCAGGCTTTACTTAATCTYTTTTGTTTCAAAAGATTAAGTCTGTTCCCAGCTCAACTAAATCAAAACCTTTAAGCTGCTCCTTTTAGAACCCTCAAGCACCTGAAGGATAAATAGCTTTTAGTTCTGGTAACTCAAGGGTGATGATCAGCTCCTTCAAAGACTGTGTGTGACAGTGCAGAAAATGTCTTTATTCTGTCAAGTCCAAAATTATCTGCTTGCCTGGAAGAGAAAAAACAGCCTCCGAATGTCTTCAGAAATAAAGGAAACAAACGAACAACATTTGGGTAAAATGGGATAAATAATGGATTCAGAGTACAGTAAGGTTAGAGTGTTTACTCAGAAGGGCTGTCCTAGTGTCTGAAGCCTTAAAGATACAATTTATGTTCAATATTAGTGCAATTTATGCRCTGCAATAATGTAAAAATATGTGCAACATTATAAGAGAAATTTTCCACTTTGTTGTTAGTAAGCAGATAAGCTATAGACATAAAGMATCTGTTCATGATAGTTTCTGGGATCTATAAACATTTCTTAGCTTTTAACCTGAAAGATKGTGTTTTCTTGTAAAGGATTTTGAAGAATGAGGCATGTATTTATCACAACAGAAAYGGCCATAAAGAAAGGGACAATTTGACTAAATGACAGAAAAGTTTTCTCTGCAATCAGAAGACCTGATCTCCTTATTTATATGAAATACTTGCTTTATGTTGAYGTATCTTTTTCTGTCTTTCCTGACTAATTTGTGTTAGCAGGTACTTTGCTCATCAAAGGCATTATTCAAAAATAACTTTATTTTCTCTCAGCAAAGCTCCTTCTGTCTTATCCTGAATTACCCCATTATTCTGTCATTGACTTAGAGATATTTCTTGCTTTGCAATGTTCATTTATCTTTTATGTCAATTTCCTTCTCTTTGTTATGAATGGTATGGGTTTTTTTGGTGCTGCTCCTCCAGAATTTCTACCTTACTTCATTTGTTTCACCTTCTTCAGCTGATGATTTCAGTGACCAGTCCTGGAATCAAGCAATCAAAACCTCTTTTACTCTCTACCTAGACATTTATTTTTCTATTTGTTTGAAATTTTTTGAATAACTCTAAATGAAGTCACTGGTTTCCCCAAAAAGCCTTTCTTTGATGTGTCCTTCATTCCCAGTTTAACGCTTTCTACAGCAGTGTTGTGCAGAGCCTGTATGRCACAATACATTATGTGGAGCATGGCAGTGGAATCAGGAAACATTAAATTTCTTWGGGTTTGTGTGAAACTGTTCCAGCTGCACGTGGCCCAGTCAGAACTAGAGAAGGGCAGCMCTCACTTTACAGCACAGGCCCATGTTCTGAGTCCTTTTGCTGCCTCTGTGTAGCAAATGTGTGCTCTGGCGCATTCTTCAGGCTTTTTGCAGAGGCACAGAACAGCTGTGTGTTCATAGACAGCAGATCTCCTTGCTCTGAGAGTGTGTGGAAGTGTTCCCTTGCCATGTGTGTTTGAAGTCTGTGATGTCTTCATATGTCTCCATCTGCATGGGCTGCAGAGCCTGTGCCAGACTCCAAAGGCAGCTATCCTTTCAGAAAAAAGAAACAGTGCCCATTTCCTTCAGAGTGCTCTAAAAGCTGAAACATCACCTAGGAAGCAGAAGCCAAGGTAAAGTATCTTCCTCTGGAAAATTCAAAGTATTCAAAGAAGTATCTTCCTCTGGAAAATTCAAACCCCATTTGGTTTGCATGCAGTACAGCAGAGTGTCTGTTGGCACGGATGAGAACAGCATCTGTTCCTTTGTGAGTCTTCTGGGACCATGACATAGTTGGGGACAGAGGGAACAAGGTAAAGAAATACTGCATCACACACTGCTCTGGGAGAGGAGACTTCCAGGTATTAGCCCCTGTTCTGATTAAAATGTCCATTTATTCATTGTCTGAGAAGGGAAATTCCCTAACTTTTGAGGACTACAGGTTTATGCTTTGCTTTTTACTATTATGGCTAACTGCTTAGAGGTATTCAATCCACTGCATTATCCACAGTACCCAGAGGAAGAAATTGCAATTACTCCAGTCCTGTCAGTGAGTGCTTTTGACACTGGGGTTGCCATAATGTAGCATGCAGACTAGACAGGAGAACTGCAGAATTCAGAACTGCGCAGAGCAAACACAGAAGATGGTTTTGAGCAACTATATTTAGTCTGAGGCTAAATATTTAGTCTGAGGCTTGCATATGCTTTGTAGGATACTTTTACCCACAGTCCTCTCTATGCAGACTGCAGATCTGTGGGACCATGGGCAGTTTTTTCCTTTCCCACTTTCTGTGGAAATGAAGGTAAAAGAGGGGGAGTTATTAWTCAGTGGGATTTGCCCAGCTGTGGGATGAGGGGGAGTCAGGCATGCATCCAGGTCCCTGAAGCTGTCGTGTACCCAACAGTCAGAGCTGCAAATGAAGGAGATAATAGAGGGCTATAGCTGTGACATGCTGTATTCAGTTAAAAAAAACTTAATGTTTTTTTTAAAATGTAATCTCAACACATTTTTGTACTCAACTTCTCATTTTCTAATGACAGTTGCTTGGAGAGACACAAGTTGTTCTGTTGCCCTGACCCGCTGGCCCTGTCTATAATTTCTTAGAGGAGTTCAAATCAGGAYGTGCCTGGCATGTTGCACTCCCTGTGCATTTCCCTTTTACAGACCGTGCTGTGAACAAGCACACATCTGGGCAGGCAGTGGAAAAATATTTCCAGATTAAATATAACAACATTCCAYGAGCCTGTTTTCCCTGTTAAAAGGAGTTGTGCATGTTTCCAAGTTACTGAAAAGCCTTGTTTTCTCTGTGGGTGTGCAAAATAGATTCAGTGTTAGCTTTTCTTCCTACAAAATACCAGTACATACCTAAGCTTCTCTGMTCCCTGTCAAGCTTGTGCTTGGTGACTTGCTGTCATCCCTCTCCATCCCTGTGAGAAATGGAAACYTAAACAACAGCAGCTTAGTCCTTGTGCTCTCTTACCCTTAGCAGCCCAGAATCTTTGCTGTCATTCACACCACCTCTCTTTGCACTTGGTCAGGATAAACATACAAACTGCACCTTGAACACAGTTTTGGGGGAAGGAGGGAGAAATGGTAAACAAAAAAAATCAAACTGAGCTGCTCTTATTATGTCACTAGTTTATGGGGGAAAAAAGGAAAATKAAGTGAGTAACAGGTCTGTCTCCAAGATTGGCTCATACTGAGAAGTTTTTTTTGAGCCTTAGAGAAAGAGCAGTCTAACGTGTCTTGAGTTGCAGCTGTAATCACAACTATAAATAACTGTTTGAAAATCTGTTCCAGGAAAATCTCACATATTTGGAGAGAAAGAAAAATTTTGCAGTTGTATCTTGCATGGGAGTAAAACTGAAATATGAAGAAGGAAGCAATTTGTAACACTTCATCATGTTGGTCTTAAAACGTCTAAGTACAGGGGGCTGCTGTGTCACCCAAAATAAAATCTGCTTCCATAAACAAGATGAATCAAAGAAATGCCAAACTGAAGATAAATAAAAAGAGCATTCTCACAAAGATTTCCAAGTTTCCGAGGGAGATGGATGCTTGGTGATTCTGCACTAAGAACAATGAAAAAATCAAGGGGCAGAAAGCAAGCAAGCAGATGTTCTGCAGTACCAAAGAGATGAGATGAAGGGTGTTTAGAATCTGGCTTCTGAGTCAAGTCAGAAAAGAGCTCCTGGCAATGGTGCATATCAATACTGAAGGGAGAGTTTCAGGGGATATGTCAAAGATCACAGCTCTTTTCAGAGAGGAAGGGTGGTGTTTTGAGACATAATTTGATTCACTTAGAAACRCATCCCTTTAAAGTTTCCTCCTCTTAATAAGTAGTATTTATTAATAAATAGCATTGGGACAGTGAATTTCTGGTGCCTCAAGTATTTATAAGGGAGGAAAAAAAAAGTGCATGGAATTGATTTCTGTAAATAAGACACTTTGGCAGGTGTGGGGACTGACACTCATACATGCTCATATTTGGCGTGTTGTCTTGAAATGAAATGGCGAAGTAGGACATGCATGCAGTTGTAAAGAGTATGAGGTTCCTATCTGATGAACAATGTAATGTGTATGGATTCATTTCCTCTGAATACTTTTCATAGCTGCTTCATCTGGGCTGTTTATAAATTAATCTGATTTTATATAAAGACTGTAGGCATCAGGTACTATCTGTCCTCTTCCAAAGATATTTCGGTTAAGAGGTCTGGATCTAAAAAAAAAAGGAAATTGAAAAGCAGATGAAGTTTTTTATCATAGCTACCATCAAAAGATAACTGCTTTTCTCCTGTATTAACTGGTCATCTTAACCTGCTATTCAAGTTGGCAGCATACACAGGGCCTATATGTGACCCCATCTCTTTTTCAGTAACAGATACCTACCCTCTGCGTAGCCAGCAATGAAAACAAAGCCAGATTCTTGGATGTTTGTATTTGGAGAACAAGAGGCAGTGGATACAGCCTTAGATATAGGATTTTTTTTCTCCCCTTTGCCCAAGAATAGGATGCTCCATCCTCAGGTCTTTTCAAAATGCAACTGTAGAATATCTTGTGCAACCTGCTTTTGTTAGACCATATGCTTTTACCATACCCACTATGAGCAGAAGACTGGATTGAATGAGTGAGGGAGGTTCCCTTACAATCTGCACAGTTCTGCAATTGCTARTAAGGAGTTAATTATGAGAAAGTTACAGTAATTTACCTGAATAAAGTGATAGAACTTCTTTCTTAAAATGTTCTCTAGCATCTGAAAAATGTCCTGTTTATTATTGTACTAAAGCTTTCCTTTGTAAATAGCAAGTAATTAATTTTATTATAGTGCAACTTTCTATTGTAACAAAAGAGTCAGTGACAGTTCCCTGGAATGGAGAAAAGGAATTAAAACATTTGTTTTTCTGGTTAAAGAATCTGAAAGTTACTGTAATGACTAACAAATGACTGCTGTCTAGCACTGCATTGCTGTACTGAAAATGGTAAATAACAAGAATATGAGGACAAGTGACAAGTGCCTRCAGGACATTGAAGGTGCAGAAGCATTGTCTTAAAAGTTTTTTTTTTCTTATGTGTGTTCAGTCAGTTTCTGAACTCATGTAAAACTTCAGCAATCACAGTTTCCTTGAGTGAGAATTTACAGCTTATTGCACAGAGAATCACCTCTCTGGATGTTTTGGGCACAGTATCTGAAACTTCACTAAATGGCATCTGGTTTTGGTACTATTTTCCTTTGGGTGACTATTTACTTTTCACATAACATGTAGTTTTGCAGGTGTCTCTTTTATCTAGCTTATCAGCCATCTTTGCTCCAGGATAAGTTGTTCTAGGCTATTCTTTATATAAATGTCCATATGGGAGTGTGTGATGGTGAAAGATGGGAGAGATGGTGACCACAGCTGTGGGCTGGTATTGATGTCTACTCAAMAACAAAAGGCTGATTGGAGTAGGCTGAATTCCCAGAAGTCAGTGACTGCCAATAGATTTGTATTTTTTCTTTGAAGCCTTGCAGGAGGTATTCTCCAGCCTATGAGCCTCCTAATCTTACTGCATTGTGAGAGTTCCTCTGTGTCAGTACAATCTACCATCTCTRAGGAATCATTAAATACTTCATGTACTGGTTTCACAGTGGTCTTTGCTCTACAGCCCCAAACAGGCTTACCTGTAACCTAAATAAATGTTTGTTTATAATGAATTAAGGAATCAGAGTAAAAACYAAAACATAGATTGGAAAAAAAAMMCAAACAAAACCAAAAAACAAAYATTGTAAACAAAATKAARCTTCACTCTATGCTTGCAAATAAAGAATCCTTTCTAGTATTTTTAGTGACTGTCAAAGTGTTTCCCTCATTCCCTCGTCTTAAACCTGTCTTTTCTCTCTTTTTTTTTTCTGTCCCCCTTTGGTGAAGCTTTCCCTGTCTTTTTCCTGTGTTGTACCTTAAATTGCATATCCCACTACTCGTGCAATGGGTAGGGTTTACATCTCAACTAAATCTTGAATCTCTTAATGCCACCCCAGTAGTGTCTCATTTGTTACAACAGAGACAGTTTTTSTAAACATGGTTCTTTTGCAGCAGCCCTTCTTAGGGATTGGGACTCCAATTTAGATTTTTCTCTTTCTATCCCTGCATGATGGATGCAAGCAGCTAAAACGTACTAATGAGTGTTGTAGGCAAAGGGCATGCCAGATCTGTGATCCATTACAGCTTTTGATGAGTATTACTGCTTATACTGCAGTAAACTGAAACACAAAGCACTACAACTTGTGAAATAAACAGGTTTGGGAAAGGTTTTTTCTTGAAGAAAAATAAAATAACTCAAAATAACTCTGTAACAATAGAGCACACAGCAGTTGTGTGCCTGTCATAATTGYGTGTGTGCCTAAATGAGGACAGTGACTTTCTCTTAGATCATAATTTTTATTTTTCAGTATTGGACACATAATTAAAAAGTATGTCCATTGGTAGATAATTATGAAATCTGGACTGGTTTGTTTGTTTTTTGGTTGTGTTGGGTTCTTTTTTGTTTTTT
>JACDOX010000002.1:14347030-14462866 GCA_014549065.1 Cardinalis cardinalis
AATTTTTTTTGTTGGCTCAAGTTCAACAAGAGAGTGCCACAGGACAAGATGGATGAGGGCAGCAGTAAGGAGATATAGGTGTTYATTTCTAGGTCACTAACTTGAGTCTGATCCAAGTCAATACCACCTGAAATTCCTTGCAAGATGGTAGCTGTTTAGTTAAACATGAAATGGCTTGGCATTGCCTCTACTACACTGTAATTTCTTTATCTTGTTTAGTTTTTGAAGCTGGAATTGCAGGCATTGCAAAAACAAAAGCAACTGCTGGTGTAAGTTTTCTGCAGTTGAATGGATGGCAATGTTTTATCACAGAAGTAATTCTCYTCAGCAAATGCTATCTGCAAGACTGAGCCTGCAGCCAGGCCATCCCTGCACAGATGGGGATTTTTTTAATTGCTTGGGTAAACAACTCCTAACCACAGAATGAGACACCATTTGATGTGAGGGGGTTTTTTTGGCAAGTGGATGGATAAGATCCTTAGCAGCTGCAAGTGTATTCTCCATGTTGGTGCTGTCTGGGCCACTGTTCCATGTGAACCCTTTAAAGACACAAAACCCTGACACAAAGCTCTGTCCCTGTTTTCATATCACAAAGCCTAGCTTTTCTCAGAGTCTTCTTTCCAAAGTGTTTTCAAGACTTCAAGGTATCCAAGTGTTCTTTCTCTGGCRGGGTTTCCTTGAAGCCCTCTTTGCGTTCGTCAAAGGTTACCAGGTTGGTTGTGTTTGGAATGGCATTTCCCTTCACTGGAAAGTTTCTGACCAGCTRTTCTCCCAACAACCTCTGTTTCTAAAGCTCCCTGTGTGAAACTCTAACCTCTCTGAAACCAAAGAACTCAAATGATGGATGAATACAAAATGATGGAACTAGTATGGTGCATGCTGATCTTCTTGGCTCATGCACTAGTCCTTGACATATCACATCCTCTAGCCATCATCTGATAACTGCCTATTTTTGCTGGCGGTTTCAATTGTGAGCTCTTTCAGGCATAGATGTCTTGCTGCATTTTTCAMACTCAGCACTTTTTAAAACTTTAATAATTACCCTTGTTACTTCCATGGAATTCTTGTGACTAAAGGGAAAGAAGATTTTGCTCTAACTTTGCTCTAACTTCCAACTCTGACAGCACTCCGTGCCTTTCATCCAACCACATCCTATTTACTCAGCCTTAGGTGGATTAGATTACAAGAGAGATAAGAGGATAGCTATAAAAATTRTTAATATATAATATTCTTCTGATCTGACATTGAAGAACATTTTCTTTAGGATCTTATTCAGGTGCAATTTAGATTTGTTGAGGTCCTCGAATTACTGTTTACTTTCCAGAGTAGCTGCAATTTGCTCACATCTATGTGATGGAGTTCTTTCTGTGTACCAAAATTAAAAAAAAAATTAAAAATCATAGGAGATTATCAGTTTAGAAATTTTCAGCTCTGGTAGTGGACAAAATGGTGCTGGTCTCCTCTATAGAATATCTAAAGATCCAGAAGTGACATCTTTTACCTCACTGACATCTTTTACAGCTGCCCAACCATGATGATTTTATTAGGTTTGCATGTAATTTACCAAGTGTTTGTCCTTTCACAGGGCAGGCTATGCAAGCAAACTCTAGCTTTGTGCTCATTCCTCAGTTCACATGTAATGTGTTGTACTGAATTGCAAATGATTTTTCAGAGGGAATCTAGGATGAATTAAATGTTTTTGGTGGAGGGGTTACAGGGATAAAGGGCTATTAAAGGTGATTTTATGCATGCACTGAGAAAAAGAACTTTGTTCTCCATTTTATTTTAATTTCTTCAAGACCATAAAAGCTCAAAATTATTTTACTTAGTACAGACCCAGCAGAAATCTTAATTATGAAAGAAGACTGTAATAAATCAGAAGCCTCTGCATTAAAAAAGTGGTTTATGATTTGAAAAATGTGTAGGAACTTCCAAAACTCCAAAGGGTAGCCCTGTGTGCATTAGGATCACAGATGTAAGGGGAACTGCTTGTGATGGGGCAGATAGGCTTGTACCTTAGGGTTTCTATTCCCCAAGATAGTTTCAGATTTCTGGATAGCATAGTTGAACTTTTAAGAAAGCGATGGCCAATTCCAGATGCCTGAGGTCTGACAGAGAGTATTTCAATGCTACTGCAGTACAGCATACAGAGCAATTTGCAATACCCCACAAGTTCCTTCATTAGCAGAGATGAGATGCCAGGCTGCCTCAACTTTGTACAAATAAAATGAGAAAGGAGGGTGAGAGAGCCCTAGCTGGGATGAAGACCTTGTGGCATTATCAAGGTCTTGGCATCTATTTCAGGCCAAAAGCTGCTTAGAAAGGTGGCCAGTGACCTGCTACAGCGCCGCTCAGTCTCAAACATGGTCTGCTCCAAACCCTCTAGGCTAAGCTTTATATAAAGATGTTGAGTCTGATTAAATATCTGATATTCACCTATCATTTCTAATCTGGAGTGATGTACATAATTTTGTTAAAAAGTAGAACAATAAGAATCACACTGCCGAGAAACAAGAGTGAAAAGTCAGAAGAGCGCAAACTGAGTGTTCACTTTTTTTTTCTTGAAAGTATGAACTGCAAATTTTTCTAAATTTGCATGTGTGTCTTAAGCCAATACCAGAATATTGTCTTGTAGAATGCTTGACTAATTAATATAAGATTTGACATAAACATAGGACAGAAATCTAATAACTTGTTCTCTTCCACCCTCTGTAGGTAATGCAGTATAATTTTTTGAGTTTAGTATAAACTTCAACCTGTATCTATGTTCAAACACTTACTAGAAACATCAAACTTTGACCTTCGTATTGATAAACACTTTGGTTAATAGTCTTACTGAAGTGGAGGACTTCACAATGTAGCTGTGACCGGAGTACTTCTAAGTAATTTCAGTGAAATACAAGTCAAGTCAGAAGAAGAGATGCATTAAACAAAAATGTCATGTCTCTATCCTCATTTTCTCATTAGCCACTGGCTGTAATTTAGTGTAATATCATATTTTATTGTCTTCCAGAAGAAGATATGCATWTTTTTTCAAGAACAAGGGGAATTTATGTTTTGCAGAGGTGTGTTGTTGAAGTCAAAGACAAATGCTTCTGGTTATTAGACCTCGGCTCTTCCCACTTAATGAATAAACCATAAAAACAAGATGAGAAAGAATAACTCAATCTGCTGAAAATTGGATCCTTGTAAACAAAARAAAAAAGATGCCATTGTGCAATAGGCACTGTTCCTCCTTGAATATGAGTTTTGCATTTATCAAACTAGCAATAACATAACAGGGCATAAGGAAGATGCATTCCTTACATTATTAATGGGTGTAGTGTAGGTAATAAATACTTTCCTGCCAAATAAATGCAGTAATTATTTTAATGAGTTGTTGAAAATTTTTAATTGGATGAATCTACTGTGTGTCTTTTCTGTTGTCGCTGTTTTGCTGTTGTGAAGCATTCACCTTCGGAAGAAAGACTGTAGGAAAGCTTCAACCAGACAACGCATTATATTTTCTGGAGAAATTATTACTCATTTCACACCTAAATCATGAAGCAAATAGCTGATAGCAAATAGCTGATGAATATTGGAACCTGCTGGTGGGATATTTGCGTGCTCAAGATGGTGAGTGAACACCAATGAGTAAAGTAGTGAGAGGGGCAAAAAGGCTTTTAATTGGGAGTAAAAAGACAATGGGCATTATTTTAGATGAAAATGTTCAGTCCAGGCTGCAGCTGGGCAAGGCTTTCCCTTGCCAGGGAGTACAGCTTGGTCTGCTGGTCCCACGAGCCATGCCAACCTGCTGGGCACTCTCGGCCCCCCCACTGGTCAGCCAGCAGCTTGGCTTTGTCTGTTGAATTTTCACTTTTTTTTTCTTTTAAGTTTGAGTAATCACTGTCCAAACATTAACCAAAACTCCCAGTTGCCTGATGAACTTGATATTTCTTGTTGGTTAATCTGTCTCTAGTTCTCAGCATGACAGCTCAGTCTGATTTCTAGACACAACATGCTAACTAGTATTTCAGAAGTTTTCCTGTACCTATTTCAGCCTGTTAAATGAATACTTTTCATTCATTTAGAGATCATCATTGTTTACTTATTCTGTCTTGTAAATCTAGAAAATACTTTGAACTTTCCAGTTTATTATTTTATCCTTCTCAACAAGAAGCAGAAAATAAACTTTTATATTGACTTTCACATATTGATCTTTTCCTGTTGCTTATCTGCTGCTGACCATTAGTTTAAGAAAATTAACATAATTTTGCTTGTGTGGAACTGTTTTTCAGGTTCTTCCAATATTTACAGAAAATAAGTTTCCTATTACAGAAAATAAGTTTCCTATTACTTTTAAACAGGAGGGAATATCCATCTTCTATAGCCATAAGAAATGAAAACTTGTGAGAATAAATATCCCTGGAGAGGTGTATGGCAGGTGAAAAGAGTGCTTAGGGTTTCTGGTTTTCACTGCTGTGAAAATGTACCAGCACTCCAGCTTAAATCATTTTTATGTATATTCAGATGTGTTAGTGCTCTAGGTTGTCTATGCATCTGAAAATGCATACACTGTCTGATGGGCCCAAAGGGAAAGTAAGGGCATTGCTCCACTGACTTTTGAGCTGGGATTTAAGTCCCAGGGATGATGAARGAGCTTTGCTGTCTTTTACGCAGAATGCAAGGCTCGCTACCAAAACTTTTGATCAACAGGTAAACGGAAAAGGCTCTCTGCTATGGAGCTGGGAGACAGGACATTAACAAGCTTGGTGAGGAGTGGTTAAGGTGTTGACAATGGGCACAGTGAACTATGTCAAGGTTATTTGTTGGTGATGTTGGTTGTTTACACGTTTTCATAAATTCAGCGCTGATACAAAAAGTGCCTGCCCCAAAGGGTGCCCAGAGAAAAGACAGATTGAATTAAATACAACTTGTCCTTGAAGGAAATGGAGATGAACAGGCAGATTTTAAAGAGAGACTTGAATTACCCTTTAGAAAAACTCAATTTGGCAGATACTAGTGAATGAAGTAGCTGTGCAAAAAAGTGTGAATTCTGCCACAAAGACTGAGATTTTCGCTGAAACATGTACAACCCAAAAAATGTTTCTATGTTCCCTACAAATGAGATACAGAAAATTTGCTGAGCCCAAATTATAAACTTTTCTACAAGACACATCAGCAAATGGTGGATAGTCCTTTATTTTCATGTGTACTGCAAAATGCATGGAAAGCAYGGTCACGGTACTGTCTTAAAAAGAGTTTGCACAAATTTAATGTTAATAATTTATTACTCTTATTTACCCAGCTGATTACAAGAGTGAAACAAATATGAAGAAAAGTTCTCTAAATCCATATAATTTTGTTTTTAAGATTTTATAAGATTATATAAAGAATCAAGTTAACTGGTGATTGAATTAAATAGAGTGGCTTGTTTGTWGTCCCTATTTTCTTCCACTGTGAAAGTCTGTGAATTTTAATAGGTCTATATTTTTTTTTCTTTCATTAAAGGCATGTATTAGGGTGAGTATATAATTTTTGTGTCATTTCCATTACTCATGAAAAATTGCTGTAGGAATACTTAAGGTCAGAATAATTATGGTTTTAAGAAATGATTTATTTTCTTGATTGTATGTTCATATGTSTAATAATTTTGCAAGTTGAATTTTACATCTTAATTTCTGTAGCTGAATTTATTGACTGAACAATTTATATGGCATTGTGTTGGCTACTAATTAGAAAATACCTGGAAGCACTCTTCTACAGCTTAGCCATTTGGGACTCCTTTTATTCCTTCCAAAAATATTGATCATGGACTGAAGGAGACATGAAGAGGCAGATGCTGAGTTCTTCTCCCTAGGATCCATTGACRGGATCAGTGAGAATGGTTCAACACAGTTCCAGGAGAGGTTTAGAGCGGACATTAGGAAGCATTTCTTTACCAAGTGCAGGAGCAGGCTTCCTAGAGAAATGGTCAATGCCCCAATCCTGTCAGTGCTTAAGAGGTGTTTGGACAATGCCCTTTATAACATGTTGTAGGTGATGGTCAGTGCTGAAGAGGTTGGGAAGTCTATTCTATTCTAATAAAGGTAAACAGAAAGGTGAAATAGCTGGCACTCAGTGAAAAGATCCTACCTTTGGTTTAAGCTTAATAGTAGGAAGGGCTTTGCTTTTATGTCTGCATAGTTCAATCAAATTTTTGAAACTGAGTCTTTAGACCGATGTACTCAGTCTTATGTAGAGAATTGCAGGTGTCCATACTACTTTATATGTACAGATACYGTACGTAGATTCACAAATTCCATAAAAGAATACAAAAATATTTTTGGCTGCTCATACAGAGAGTTATCTGATTTGCACTAAAATCACAATCACTATTCTGTATAGGAAGGCCTCTTACGCTTCTCGGGTGACATTAGAAAAGTTACAGGTTCTCTATAACGTCCATAATTTTTGGTGGGTTTTTTTTGTTTTGTTTTGGGGATGTGTTTTTTTTGTTTGGGTTCTTTTTGGGGGGGGTGGAGTTGTTTTTTTTTGGTGTTGCATTTTTTCATTTTCTTTGTGAAAATGCTTCCAGGGGAAAAAAAAAGGCAAAAAAACCCCCAAATTTTCTTCTTACAATGTCAGCACATATTGATCCTTCCTGAAAGCCATCCCAGGTAGCAGTGTGTCATACATTATCTCTTATTGCTTTCTTGCTCCATCCTTATCTTCAGCCTGTCCTAGTAGAACTGTACCAAATAGTTCTATGGTCACTATTTTACCATGTAATGGAGCAAATAATTACATGTTTTCTTTCMGAATTTACTGTGTAAGTTAATTACAACTACAGCCTGGCCTGGGGCTGGATGAATCAATGTAATAAGATTTATCCACTGGGGTTTTATTCAGACATCTTTCTTAGTTTGTCAACAGTTTTAAATCTGAGAATATCTCACTAACAGTAGGTTATGTGGACTGTTTTCACCCTTACTCAATGAATATGGCATAAAGCAGGCCTGGGTTACAAGCTGGAATTCTCTATCATCCAAAAAATCCAGCTAAAAGGAAGAGATTTTGCAAATAAACGTTTGGTGATTGCTGGCAAGTGAGTTCATTAAAGCTCTCAGTAAGGCTTCAGCATTGCCTCCACTCCTGTAATCACATTCTTGCCATTTTACATTTTATCTTCTCTGGGAGATGCACTCAGGAGAAACACTGCTAACTCTATTTTAAAGCCAGCACAGTATTTCTCACTGTAAGAAGCACCACCTGGTCATTGTATCAGAGCTGCAGGGGGAGGGAAGGAGAGGGTCTCAGAGGTTCAGCTGTGTTTGGAGCTTGCTTTGCTGTGGGGCACGCTGAGGAAGCTGAGTGCCTCTGTGTCTTCAGATCTGCTCTTTGCAAGGGACCAAAATGCAGAGATCTTGGAGCGCAGTGGTAGCTCTGCACAGCACGCTGCCGTGCTGTGGGAAGCTGCTGTCCATCCCAAATCCACAGTGGTGTGCAGCTGGTGGGGCCAGGAGTGCACTGCCTCCTGGCAGGGCTAGCTGGCTGAGGGGATGCACCCATTTTGCTCCTTCTTCCAGAGCTGCCTTGGCTTGTGCTGCCTGTGGCATTCCTGCACTTCATTAAATCTTCATGTGAAGGTTACAGCTGGAGAAAGTTTGAAGTGGAGTAGCAATGGTCTGGCTTGAGTTTTGCAAAGTTGTTAATATTGCACAACTTGTCTGAGTTCAGAGAGATTGTATATGTACTTAAATTTTCAGTTGTTTTATTTTATTTAGCTATTTTTTTGCAAGTCAGCAAAAGCTGAAAGAAAAATGGAATGAAAGGTTGCTCACCATCAACAAGGCCATGTTTACATATTTTTGTTCCTGGATAAAAATAAATGAAGCTTTGCTAATGAAAGCCAAACAAGCTCTTACAGTAAAATTAAATAAAATTAAGACATTGGAAAAATATAATTCTGGAGATTTACACTGGGATAGCAGAAAACTGATGGTAAACTAGAATTGTCCAAATCCTCTAACAGCTATTAAGCATACTATCATGCACAATTCACTTTCCTGAAGTGTTCAAGTAGTTTGTTTTAGATGCCCATGAGACAAGCTAGTTGTGCGTGTCCAGCCAGTATAAAAAGAAAAACCTTTAATGGAAAGGTAATTCATCATGCAAAGTTAATCCATCATATAACTATAACAAGATTTATATTATTTATATTCACAATTGATGTTTTTCTAGCCAACTGCCTTGCTAAGATGGTCTGATGGCATGACCTAATCACATTTTGAAATAGATTTTGAATCATTTCAGATCCATTTTTTAGCTGTAAGATTTTCTTCTTAGGAAAGGTTCGAAGAATCCTAACATTTATTAAAATGAAAATGACTTGTGTGAAACATGGTGGAAAAGACTAGAATCTCAGTCCTAAAACACAGAACTAGAGAGGTTATGAAAAGGGACAGGAAGCAAAATTCAGAATGAGTTTGCAGACCTGATCACTTCCAAAGGACCAATAGATTAATGAGCTTTGTTTCTCAAAGCTGTTATAAACCTAATGTGAAGGGAATATTTCTCAGAAAAACAAAACAGGAATGAAACTCCAAYGTTTTCTTGGGGTTTTTTAGTTGTGCTGTTTATTTTGAAACCAGGAAGCAAGTCAAGGCTGGATAAAATCATCAGATCCAAGTGCAGTGAGGCTGGAGGTGATAGTAACTGAATGGAAAATCACAGTGGAAGACAATTTGCYTTAGAGGTCCTCAGTTGCCTGAGTCATGGGCGGGCTGAATTCTCWTGAAAATTAATTGAAATTTCTAATCCAAACCTCAGAACTGTCATTTTTTAAAGTATCTCAATMTGTGCTTCTGCAGACTTTTTCTAGCCAGTGAAGGACTGCCTTTTTTACMTGCTGGTAGCTGATGGTGGGCTGAGTTTGGTTATGCCTTCCCTGCAGGTCAATTGTGTTTTAAAAGTGAGGCAGAGGTTTTACATTCAACCCAGCAGGGTACGTTTTTAGCAAGCCAAGTGCCACCATTCAGGCATACAGAAMAGCAATGAGTCACTTTTGCCATGTGGTGCCATTTGGCAGGAGTTAAAATACAGCTTCTGAGAATGTCAACAGCTGCTTRGAGATTATTTGTTATTATGATTGTATGAAATGACAGAAACCCTAATTCTCAGAGAGACGTACTCTCTACCAGCTGGGTAGCAGTTTCTAAAGTGTCCATGGCCCAGCAGCTTTGAGCAGGGCTTTTTTCTCTTAAATAATCCATGTATTTTTGAAAATACAACTGTATGGTGCCCAAATATAACTTCAGGARTTTAAATTAACTCCCTGGTTTTTAAACATCTGCCTTCACTCCTTTAAGCCTTGGCTGAGACTACTTTTTTCTTTTAGCTTCAAAGTGTAGACCTGTATGGCTGGTAGGTTCCTCCCCTAGATACCCACCCAGATTCCCAGGGATAATTGTGCATTTGTTTGTACTCAGCAGTTTCTGTCAAATAGCTTGAGATGATGGCATGCTTTTTCAGTGTCTACTTAAATGCTTTAATGTCAATTAGTATCTGCTGTCCTAGCTTTAATAAGTACATTCTCAATGGCTCTTTAGTCATTTAAAAGGCCAGGGGCCACACCACTTGAGAGCCTGCTATGCAGAAGGAGCATAGGAATTGAGGATGGGAAGAAACTCTGGGTCAGTAGCTCAAGTCACCTGCCAGCACCTCCTGAAATCCCCCTAGAAAATTTTCAAGCTCTATCTTAGAGCCTGGATAGATTTTCTTGTTGTTATTCATTCTATTACAAAGCTGTTACAGAATGTTTTGTTTGAAAAGTTATCCTTTTAATTGCCAGTTGAAAATTATTTATGATCAGTTGTTCAGCTGCCAGTAGTGTAAATACACGTTTGCAGTGGTATTGCTTGCTATTTTAAACAATTTTTTTCCTGTCCGGTTTGTACTTGGACACGTTTACAGAGTAATTAAATGATTCTGTTTTATGAGACTGGGCAAGATTCTTCTCCAGTAATTCTATAGCTTATTCCTAGGCTTATTGATTGATTATATGCCTGTTCTTGGGATGCATAAGCTATGGTTTTGAGTACATAGACAWGTGAAGGGTTTAGGACCCAAGCTGCCTGGACAGCTGTGGTGCTGCCTAACTGTGGGCTCTAATGGGAAGAAGGGAATCAGTCACTGCTTTTCTAAAGAGAGAAAGAGACMGKTTTTTTWAATTAAAAAAAATAAATCAATGTATAAACTAGTGGCTTTGAATACTGATTTCTCACAGATATTGGGGTATAGACAGCTAAATGGACAGGGATCAMAGGGGTGAATTCCAGGCACATTCATTCCTCCATTCATCATTTTGTAATGATTAACATAAGCTTCCCACTGCTTAGCTGGCTGGAATTCAGAATCACATCCAGCTCCCTATCTTTCAATGAACAGAGAGTTTAAGCATTTATTGCAGCCTTGTGAATTTGATTTATGGAGTTAGTAATGAAATTTTGTCATTGTCTCAGATATCAAAATGCATGAATTCCTGTTTGGAAATCCCCTCCTTGTGTGGGGCCTGTGCTAGGTTATTTAGCCCTTTGGTGAAGGCTACTTTAACATGCTTCTTATTGTGTGTGTGTTAACATTTGAAGAATCTTTTTGTGTTACTTTTTTTCTTTCCTTTTACTGCTTTTGCCTTTCTCATCTACATGGCATAATTGRTGAAGAACAGCATTTATTATTTTGAAAGATTTCTGTTACTCTCTCATTTCCCAGAATATTCCCTCAGGGGCCAATCTGTTTAGTTCAGTCTGTAGTCCTGTTTACAGACTGAAAGTGCAAAATGATAAATTAATTTGAAGAGTGGTAAGGAGTTTAGCTTTTGAATTTCATTATTTAATTGTATGTCTCTGCACAAATTGCTTTGTTCAGTGAGAAAATTCTCTCTCTAAATTTGTGATAATGATGTTTGGGAAACAGGGGGAGTTATGAGACTAATGACTATCTAAGAATTGGCTGAGAAATTGCAAATGCAAAGGACTATACAAAATTACCAGAAGTTACTTCTGTGGGATAATTATGGCTAAAATTTGATTTTTTATGGAATTTATTCATATACTTGCTGTCAATTTTTTTTTTTTTACTGTTCTAGGCCTTGCTTATGATGAAATTTGAACATGTTTAGAAAATTTTTACCTATTTAGAAAAACCCAGACCGATTTCTACCATGGAAAGCACTAAGGCAGTCTTCTACAATGCTGCCCCTCCTGGACCATGGAGTGTTTGTAACTCCATGGTTAAACAAATATCAGTTATACCATAAAGCAGTTTGTTCTAGAACTTCTGAAGTTTCTCTTTCTTCTATAATGTCAGTTTCAGTATTAGGGATAGAAATTATTTTAGGACTAAAAGGCTTATGTGGAAAACACATACTGGAGTGCAGGAAAAGGCTTGGAAGGGTCTCTTATTAGAATTTCAGGCTTTATGCCTGTATATTTGTATGGCAAAACATAATCACTTGAGGGTTACATCATTGCAGTTCAGTGCAGAATTCATCTGATGACTGCTTTGAGTGTAAGTGCAAATTTGTGAACCTTCAAAAGGCATTGCAGTGAAGGGCAGGCTAATTAAATGGCAATGAGACAATAGTATGGGAAGATGAGAAAACTTGATTGCTGTTTGTCACTGGTTATAACACTTAATTGTCTATATGCTGTTTAAAAGTAATAAAAATAATGAACCATTACCATAATGATGAATCACATTGAAGCAGTAGTACCAATGGAAATTGACAATCCTTGTACCARCAAACTTCATCAAAACCTGAAAGAGACCATAACAGGAGAACTGATGTACAATCAGAAAAATTTTAGTTTACTTCCACTAGGATCACAAATTTTCTGTGTGTGGAGAGTCAGCAGCTGCTGCTCAACAGCACTTTGAAGTCAAAGCTGTTCATTTCCTACAACAGTCTGAAAGATCATCATGGACTGCCCATGTTTGAGCTGAGAGGCCTCACTGGAATCCAGAGAAAATTCACAGAATCTAAACTAAATGAGAATATCTTGATTTAGCTCTACCACTTCAGAGAGCTTAATTCACAGGCATGACTATTCTCTACAGGGAAATTAGAAGGCTTCTACTAGTTTCTCTGTTTCTTTTCACCGAGACAGCTAGAAGTATCCCTGGGTGCAATCCCTCTTTACAGCRCATGAACATAATGATGCTGCTTCCAGATGGGTGCCAGCATTTCTTCATGGCACTGTGTTGTGCTGTGGTGGGTCTACTAGCTCAGTCTGTTTCCTGTTCTGTATTCTACATTGGTGCCCATCTTTGTGACATATTATGTTAAATTCTTTTATTTTCCTGCCATCTTCAAGAAGCAGTAAAAGAAAGAGGGAAACAGCAAAAATGTTGCATAGTTTTAGTCCATGTAAAACCTACAAATTAAATATTTCCTAGAATAGTAGAAATTAGGTATAAGGTGGACTCTGTGTAGAGTCCAGAACCCTAAATTTAACCCTAACCCTAATCTCTATTGTCCAGCTTTGTCACTTAAATAAAATTATTCTTYCTCCTGTGAGATGCTGACATGATGCAGTGTAGGGCCTGGTAGAAATMTCTATGGTATAGAGGAGTGGAAGACAGTATGTGCAGAATTAAAATCCTGGAGATCACCTTTAACTTGGCTAAGAAATTTTAAATGCCATCATGTTGTGGTGTTGTTGCAAGCTCTCTGCCTGCTTCCAAAGCCAAAGATCAGTTTTTAATCTGTTCCCCTTGGTATTAAGGGTCACTTAATGTGTTAAAGAGTTACGTGATCTGACCTTATCAAACTGGCTGGTCTTTTAATCAAAATAGTATTCAGCTCCCCATGTTCAGCATTTCCACTTTATTAATCTTTTCTGCTGCCTCTGGAGCCTGGTATGCTCTTTGTTATGCATTTGAGGGCACAGAGTATTTGACATGAATGCAGTAGCACTCTGGTGGAGATCAGTCATTTTAAACATTGCCTCTTAGCATGACTTAATTTCATGCTGCTTTCACACCCTACTGTCAAATCTGCTTAATACCTGTACTTTAATTTTGCCCACATTTTTCTCCTAAATATGTTTCTGCCAAATGTACTCTTGCCATTAAATTGGTAACACATGGTGTAATCATTACTTCTAAAAAGCAGTAAGAAAGATTTGCTTCTGAAAGAGGTTATTATTTCCACTTTGGATACATTAACATATATAGGCCATTAATATAAATTTCAAGGAACYATGGATTATAAGATTTATGGAATATCACATGGACTTTTTTAAATTAATATTATTGTTTTATCCTGGTCACTGTGTGCTTTGACCTGAGGCTCGTGGGAGCATTAGAACAGTCAAACTGGTCCAGATCAAGGCTCTCCTACCTTCATATGCCATGTTAGTGGCCCACAGCACGTTCTCAGGGAGGAGTAAAAGAGCAGGACAAAAATCATGCTAAGTTTCCCGGACATAAACTTCCAGTTTCAACATGCCTGCAGTTTAAAGGTTTGTTTTTGGGGCCCTGGGCAACCTGATCTGCTAGATGGCATTGAGGCTTATGGGAGGGGAATTGGAAATTGATGATCTTTAAGGTACCTTCTCATCCAAACTATTCTATAACTCTATTCTTGTGCTTTGTTTTTGTATTTTTTAGCTATTTATTTGTCCCTACATTTTTCTGTGATACCCTTGTAGCTTTTAAACCATGGACTTTTGACATTTGTACAGTTTATGGCAATGTGTTGCATGATTGAATGTCCCATCGTGTAAGAAAGTCTCTTTTCTTTTGATTGTTTTCAACTGTTTCCTGATCATTGAAATGGCCCCTAATTTCTCTTTTGATGGTGAACAGTCATTTTATATATGCTCTCTCCAAGCTGTGATTTCATGAGCTCCTGTCACATATTTCTTTCCCTTCTGTTTTCAGGAACTCAAGACTTCTGTGAGTTCATTGTCTTTAATGGAAAAAACCCTAATAATTTACACTGGAAGGATGCAAAGGATCAGCAGACTCAGATGGAGTATGTACTGTATGATATCATAGAAGTCAAATTAGTTCAAACAACAACATTCTGTTATTTTCTGTTATATATTTATTCTCCTATTTATCCAGAGGTTTTGCTGACCTCTGGATCTGTGGTGGGCTGTGAGTAATAGCACAGTGGATATCACTTTTGTAATCTCTCTGTCAATGAATATCGTTTCATTTATCAGGTTCATCGTGTCATTAGATAATTCTAATCAACMGTCATCAGTAATTTCTGAGATGTCTTTTTTTGAAGACTTTGCAGAAATTTTTAAATATAGTGAATGTTTGCATAAGATTTATCAGTGGGACTGAGTTTAGACAGAAAAATATCACTTAAATAGCAGTATGACTGTGTGTATCTGCTTTTGAAAATCAGATGAATGTGTGCTTCAGTGGTACAGGGACATCCACCAGAAAATGCATTTTTGAACTCTGAGTTTATTTGATTTGGGCTAAAATCAACCTGATTAGAAGTGATAAGAATTTACTTAAAATGGGCTTAATTCACWGCTTTTGCTAGAAAAAAAAGCATTTTGTTGGGATTGTAGCAATTGTGATACCAGTTTTGCTTATGATAACCTCACCAAGTTTGGGATAACGCAAAACCCAGCCAACCTGCATCCATCCAGATCGATACACCACAGGTAACTGTGGTTACAACACCACCTGAGGAAAAATGGAACGGAAACATGCTAATTTATTCCTAGATTCATGCATCAGTCTTCTGGCTGAGCAAAACAATAACAAATTAATGGCACACCAAGGTAAAAAACTAGCCTTTATAGCCTCAACCTTCCAACAGCTCTGCCACAGACAAGGTATATTTTTCCCCAGGGAAGGAAGTGCTGGAAAGTTTCTGCAGTGCCACCATGTTTCTGTTAACTTTTCTTTAAAGATTTAAAGCCTTGCAGGGTTTTTTTTTTTTTGTTTTSTTTTCTTTTCTTTTGCAGAGTATTTTTCAGTCTTTCAGTATTCTGCAATTTATGTAATCAATCCTAAATAACCAACACAGCTTGAATGTCCAATTATGACTATCTGTCTTAAAATATTTATATGATACCTTGCTGCAGAAGGGGAAACCCATTTGCAAAATGCTGTTGGCTGCAGACATCCTGGATTCAGCTTTTCAGCAAGGTGTTAAATTCAAAGAGCCCTGCACCACTACAGGAAACAAAAATAACCCAGACAAAAATGTTGTATGCACAGGTAGTGCCTAAGAACAGATGAGAAGTGCTGTTAAATTAATATATTAACTTTCTATGAGGTAATAATTTGGTTTTACTGAAAAAAAATCACAGACAGTCTATAAAATTCTACACTGGGAAAGAAAAAAGACAAATTTAGTTACCAGCTAAGTATTTGTTCAATTCCTGTCAAACAAAGCAATTCAGCCTGTTTTAATTTGACTTTACTACTGAAATAGTAAAGTTAAATCATAAACTGTTTTTGCTTATTGCAGAGCTGTTTGAAAATAGATTTTTGAAGTCTGCATACAGAGGGAAAACATTACACTCATTTTGATTATACGTTACTTGTATTCTGAAATTCAAGATATTTCATATTTATTGTAGCAAATGTCACAGTGGAGCAATTATTGAAGCTATAATTGACAATATAGTTCAGAATTATTTACATTAACAGATGTTCATGCATATGCTGTTTATTTTAAAAAAGAAAAAAAAACGCAGTACAGCAGTTCTAGTGCTTTTATGATATTGATTTCCAAGGTAGTGAAATGGTTACATGTACAGACAGACAAGTGTACAGRTGGTAAATGAGCCATCAGTCCATGCTTCATTTGTTCACAGGTGAAATCAGTGGCGTTCCCTTCTGAGCCTGGCTGTTTCCCTGTGCCTTTAAGCAGAGCCTAGGCTGGGTGACTGAGATGTAGGCRCGTCCCTGTAGGCACCAGCAGAAAGCCATCCCTGGCATCCATTCAGTGTATGCCATTAGAGCCTCTTCCCCTTGAAGCCTTTTATCTCTGAGAGTTAAAGATATCTGACTTCCGTGATTGTTTTTCCAATAAATTCAGCTCTTTTTTCTGCACCCTAGAGGCTACTAGAATTTCATCTCCAGGATGCTTTTCATTCTCCCTGTTAAAACTAACGTTTTTACCACTCTTCAAATTTTTGTAGTTGTTGTTTTTATTGCTGTTACTGTTTAGAGATGTATATATTATATATGGTCAGCAAATTATTTGATCTCTGTATCAGCAGTTATGGGCTTCATATTAGCAGATAATGTTTTACCTAGCCTTTTCTGGATAAAGTTGTAAAGGGATTTTAAATCTAACAACTGTCTCTTGTTGAGGCATGGATTTTTAATGAAAGATACGAATGATAGACTTTTTCATAAGAACAAGTACCCAAATTTTTGATTTGCATAAAATCTAGAGTTTTTTGATTTTGATTTTTTTWAATTTTTTCCTTTGTATTGAACTGTCTTTCACAAGTGCTTCAAAGACTGGTTGATCTTGCAGCAGGAATTTAATAATTTGATTAATTTTCCTTGCATACCTGTGTCCAAGCTAGTAGTCTTCATAGACTATTGTGTGTCTTCTAAATCCTGACAGGCTGCCTGCTACCTTAGTGCTGTCTGAACATTTCTGGTTTTCTTCTAATAAACTAACATATGTGTTTAACATTGACCTTCTGAAGCTTGCCGGGTGAGCTCCCTAACATGTCTCTCTCCTCCAAATATTTGCAGCTGCCCTGTATATTTGTGGGTTTTTGTTTGTTTGTTTGGGTTTTTTTGGTGTTGTTTTTTTCCCCCAATTAGATCTAGCATAGCTTTGCAATTGGCTGTTTCAGCACTGAAAATCTGTGGATTTCCCTGGAACTTTAAAGGCACAAGCATGTAGGAAACTTGATCATAGTGGTGTCTATCATTCTTTAAAAGGGATTAATTGTACTSAGAATGTCTGGTCATACTGCCCCCTCAAGCTGTCATCCAGAGGTTTTTTAATATCTAGAAAGCAACATGTCTTTCCCTGTGTCACTTATAAAGATTGAAATCTCTAGAGATTGTAATAGGAGGGCATATTTTACACATATCAACTACTGTAAGAATTTGTATTTTAAAGACACTTCTGTCTAACATGTAATGCAATATTTTCAGAAACCTTTAGTAATGGTATCCCTTTGCTATCTGGTTTTCTTTTTTTATTTGTCCAGCCAGCTGTCTCCACAGTAGCCTGCATTATGGRTGCTGAGATTACCTGGTTGATGCTCCATCCTTAGCTCCCTGCACACAAGCCAGAGAAGGGGGTGACAGGTTCACACATCCCTACCAAGTCTGTACAGTGACCAACCTCCCCAAAGGGCCAGCCATCAGTTTCTCATGAGCTAACACCAAAAGATCCTAGCAGAAATGTTTAGTTGCTGTGTTTATCACAATTGCTAACACCTTTCTGCACATTCATTGCACTTTTCAGTCCGGGGAGAAGACTTACAAGGAGACAACAGCTCACTGAAGATTTTACCAGTTTTAGTGGGTGCAAGTATTAGCTGACTCCAGATATTTATTCTAGCACCACTAGGAATGTGTTTGAAAACAATGGGAAAGAATTGCTTTTTCCATAATTGAGGTAGTTTCTGTAGGTGTGGTACCACCTGGATATTATTGTGTGAAGTTTACAGAATACGTGCTACTGCTGATTAATAGGAATTCAATCTCCTGCTTTCAAGTAAATAAAAAATTACCTAATGCTTTCTTTTAATGGTCTTTCCTTACTTGGAAGCTGAACAAGACCCAGGAAGGGATATTTCGTATTCCAAGATGAAATACATAATTGTAACAGCTAATAGATATTGTAGATATTGAAAGCCATCAGCATGTAAATACAGCCACTCAAGTGCATTTCCAACTCATTAATTACTATTGGCATCTCACTGGGTGTTAGTCCTGTGTTCATAACATTACTTTTCTACGAGATGAAAAATGCACCATTTTTCTGTGTGTCTGAAGCAGGAGAAGTGCTAACCAAGTGGCTGAGGCAAGGAAAAGGTTGTCTCTAATTCCCATAACTGCTTCCAACGTTCTGGTGCAGGTGACCCCATGGGCTGGATGGCCCTTGCTTGCCTTCCCCAAGGGCCCCTGCCCTGCACATGACATTTTTTGGTCAGAGCTCACCCTCACTGGCACCTCCCTGTCAAAGCGCATGTAACCCCTCAGGGTAGGGGTTAACTGTGTGCTAACACCCTCCATAAGGCAATACAATAATTCATTGCTGAAATTAAAGACAATAGGGAATAAAAAAATTACAAGATTAATCTCCCGAGGAAAAAAAAATCATTCACAGCAGTATATCAAAGTGTGGATTCCTACCTATAGCCAATTCTGTCCTGCCTATTCACTGCTCTGCTTGTATCATACAAGAGGATTTTTTCTCTGTTGAACAAACAAACATGTCAGGATAACTTCCCTTTCCATCTCTCTCATTGACAGTACCAGTCTTAAACACTGAGCTATTGATAAATGGAGTCTATAAATGTTCATGGGGAATGAATATCAGAAAACTAAACAAATATTTTTTAATTTCAGTTTTTAGTGTCTTTATATAGCTCTTCTCTTTATTTAGAAATAGTTCTGTTATACTAGCAAGGAACTAGCTGAAACCATCTGCAGTTTATTTCAAATAAGCATCAAATATTAATCATTCAGTCTTCCTTGTGGTCCTGCACCAGCTGGAAGAAGCAGAGCTATTTATTTTTACATAATTCTATTTATATTACACTTTCAGTTTTGAATTTTCTACAGAATAATCCCTCCATTTTTGAAACTATGTTGCAAGTCCACATGCTGTGCATATCATCTCTTGCAAACAAGTGAGGTTTAAAATTATTCTTGCTTCTTGAGAACAGAGGAGGAAAATTAAATTAAATGGAAGAGAATGTAATGTTGGAATGTAATGTTTGTATGTTTGAAGTTGTTTGCTAGCTCTGTTTCTCCAGAATCCTTCTGAATATTTTGTAGATCAAAAGAACAAGTACAGTACATAGGTATTATTACTTTTCCCATAGTGACATGCTACCTTTGTCTATTTTTTTAAAAGTGTAAAACAAAAGCATGTGAATATCTTAAAATGGGCAGTACATCTGTGTTGAGGAATAGCCAACGTGACAGGGGTCACATAGACATTCGCTTGTAGCTGACCAAGAGCTGGAAAAATACCGAACCCAGCTAATCTGAGTTTTTGCACCTGCAAAACATAGTGTCCTTGGGCATAGCTGTGTTACCATAACAAGGTGCTGTAGTTGAGAGACTAGAGGCATGAGAAAAAGCAGATGTAACTCCTTTGGATTGAAGAAGTTGATATCTTAATATAACCAATAGACTGCTTAGCTTTAGAATATGTATGAGCTTATTACTTGTTGTGTATAAAAAGTTTGATGCTCTCTCTAATAAACGGAAGCTTTCTGAGCACTCATATTGAGCGTCYAAAGTTTTCCCTGCACCGGACAAATGGCCAACCATAACACATCTGTAACAGATGCAAAACATGGGCTGGTCTCATGTTTTCTGTGCCTGAAGAAAAGGTAGGAAAGTACACAGTTCCCTCTGGAGAACAGTCCCTCACAGACCAGTTGCTCTGTGTGCTGCGGAAAGTAGATGATGTTGCCATTATGGCTGTAATGATATATTAGGGATGGGAACTTGATGTGAGCCAGGACCAAAACAGAGTTTWAGCTCAGAGTGATATTGTGGCAGGAATTTTAATAATAAAAGTAAAACAATTAAGTCTGCAGACATATTCTCTGTGTTTTACCCCTACAACCTGTGTTTTATCCCTACTCCCCTTTCCCTCACAGTAAATCTCCAGAGCTCTTCTTTCTTCTTATCAGAAATTAAAGTCACTTTCACCTAATTTGTGTTCATCATTAGGAGAGAAAAAATTGTACGGCTGAATTATGGGAAAAGATTTATGAAGCAAAAACAAAAGCAGCTTGGAGCTAGTTTTTTATAAACAACTTTTTAGCCAAAGCTTATTGTCTTTCTCTTCCTCCATCTCTCTGTGCCAAGGGAAAATTTATATAAAGATAAACCTAGGCCTTTTCTGCTTTATTTAGGAGTTTCTGCATGAGATGAAAAGCCAAGGATGTTTCATCAAACCTCTGTGTCTCTTGAGTCTTCATAGAAGAGAAGATTTCTAGGTCTGTAATCTTGCCCCATGTCATCTGGCCAATCACTACAGAGTTTAAAGGGTTTCATCACAGTGATGCAGAAGAGACATAGCTCAATTTGTTGGTGATTTTGTGGACAAGGATGCAGTTTAGGGCAGTCACTACTGTTAAATACTTCTTTTGTTCCTACTCCCACTATCATTTATGAATAAATGATAAGTATAGAGAAGTAATAAGCAAGACTACAGATAAGTAATAAGCAAGATTAAATCCTGAAATTTCCTTGGCTGACTGCTGAGAAGCTCATTTCTTACTTGCTGCTCAATGCTATAACTTACTACTTCTTAGGATCCTTCAAGCAGGAAGCAATCATTTTAAAGCACTCAGAAAATTTATGATGAGTTAAATATATGGGGTTATTTTTTCACATTCCTCAAAATTCTGCATGTGATCTGACTTGTAGCATCTGTCCTAGACTGTGGTATTTGAATAGTGCAATCAATGAAACCCCAAAATAAATAGTTGAAATAATCAATCCCAGAAATAATAGACTTCAATCTGCGATGTCTGTAGGACTTATTTGCTGACCACAGTCCTTGGACTGACATAATTTTAGGAAGGAAAAAAGCCACTTTTATGATATTTTCAATGTGTTGATTAAATAATAAATCCAAAATACAGCCTGCCAGATTTCTAGACATGACAATGTTTTAATAATAGTTTTGTAATATGAATACAAAATCAGAGGTAGGCTGAATGTGCCCATCAGCTTACCCATATGGTAGGGTGGGACCTGTTTTGGTTAATGAATATTTAGATTTTTTGTGAAAAAAAAGGTTGGCATATAAAGCACCATTCAATAGCTCGTGTAAATAGTCAGGAATCCTGCTCTTTACTGTTTCAGGTCCTCTGGGACAAAATCCTTTTAGTTTTTCAGAAAATCAAATGGTGTATGTCCACGGCAGTGGCAGCCCACATTAATTTCCTGCATTTCTGTCAGCCTGCAGATGACACTCATTATTTTCTGTTCCTTCCCAGTTTGTGGGTTGTCCTTCCTGCCCTGGTTATATTCTGGGATAGCAGGACTTGGTCAGCGCTGAAATTAAATAGTGTGGGGAGTTGTATTGTCACTGTGGTTTATCTCTTATTCTGAGAATAAGAATATTCTTATTAGCTCAGTAATCCCTGGAGGAAGCAACATCCTGTTGGCTTCTGCAAGTGTTGCAATGGCACATCCAGTTGAGGGCCCCTTTCTAGGGGRATACAGCTGATGGTTTAGAATGTAATCTTATCCCCCAAGGAATTGCAGCTGGACCAATTACTAAAGATTAGGAACAGGCCTGCTCTTAACAGGCCCCACCTGTAGCCAATAAGAACAAGTGGCATAAAAGAGTGGATTGGTGGGAACTGGAGTCGGATAGCTGCTGCAGGGATCAGGAACAGTCAGTGCTTAGAGGAGCTGCTTATGAGAAGCATCAAGGAGGCACGAAACTCTGGCGGTACGGAATCCTTGTACTACAATGATAGTAGAACTCGGTATATAAGACAACAACACTCCTTCACACGAGAGCCTGGGAGTGCTGATGGATGCTGCATGACAGCAATGGGTCCATTTGACAAAGAAAGCTGATGGCGTCCTGGTCTGCGTTAGGAGAGATGCCACCGGGGTGAGGGAGGTGACACAACCCCTCTGCTCGGCATTGGTGAGGCCACACCTGGTATGCTGTGTCTGGTTCTGGGCTTCACAGTATGAGGCTTTCACGAGAAACACATGATAAATACAAGAAAGGAGAGAAAAAAAAAACCAAACCAAATAAAAAAAAATAATAGTGTGTGAGTTTAATAAAAGCCAGTGGGAGTAGCTGCCTAGGGGAACTGCCAGTACACTCTGAGGAAGAAAAACATTGAAACAAAGACCTTTAGAACAAGAAAATTAAGAAATCAGTGACAAGGTGAAATTACTTTTTTCTTAAGGAATTACAGTTCTCCTTAAGCTAAAGAATGCCTCTTGGCTCTTTGATTGTTCTTAATATGTAAAATAAAATAGTGAGATTAACCCTGCAACTTCTGTTTTAGCTTGTTGTATAGACTTTTGAGCATTAGAAATTAATGTTGATCAGTCTCTTGCCTTTTTAGAATGTGTACTTCTTATAAAAAACCAAAACAAAACCTAAGAGATTATAGTTAAAATGTCTTTGATATTTGAAAATGCATTTAATTGAGTCTTGACCATCCTGTGTTGATATCAACACTTAGAAGCTCTGAAGCCCATGAATATATTAGAGAGGTTTGGAATTTAATATTAATTTGTGGCTATTGAATCAAGAATATGAGACATAGCATATGAAAATTTTTATGTGGTTATCAAAGTCAGGACAGAACGATCATTTTGCTTCAGTGTGCTAGAAGCTGGCAAAGTGAATGTTTTCTCTTCCAGCAGGAAAGCATTTGGGTAGGGCATGAATGTAATGCTCTTCAAATCTAGTATTAATGTTCTGCATTTTTACACCTCCAAGGGATAATGACAGCTTCAGTTATTTGCCTGGATCAAAATCAGATGAATGAGAGTAACTGCAAAGCTTTTAAATTAAGGTGGCCTATTAAGGAATGCATTTTACGTGCTGTTGCTATGAGAATGTCTGTGAAATTCCCTGGCATACTGCAAGTAAACTTTTCCATCTCTTTTCCAAGCAGGGTATATTAAAGCCTGCCATGTCATTTACAAAAGAGAAAAAAAAAAAGGTTGTAGAGGGCAAATTTTAGGTAATGATAAAATATAAACATTTTTAAAATGAAAAATAACTTTTTCTTCCACAGTTTGTGCACACAATCTTCTCTTGTGCTTGTACTTTCTCTACAGCTCATCTTTCTGCTCCTAGTGAGGTTGTATTTTTTCTTTACAAGAATTGGTTTGATTTTTAATTGATCTTTGACAATGCATTTAATGCATTAAATATAATGTTGTTTTGATTACCTTCCCTTTCTTGCTACTTTCTAGAAATGTGCTTCAAACTCTATAATATGAAATAAGCCTTCCATCAGAAAAGCTAATTTTTGAGGATAACTATGATTGCACCTCTCTCTCAGATGAATCCTCACACTTCTTCAAGACTGATGGAAAATCCACAAAATAAAAGTTTTAAAATTTAGAGAATTGTCTTAGAAGTATCAGACAAATGCTTGATTTGATAAACAAACACAACAATATTATTTGTTCACTCACTTTTGTAAGTCAGAAATTTGATTTGGTTGTGTAAAGCATGGTATGAATAGGACTCATAGATTTCATTAATGCTGCCATCTGTATGAGGGTATCTCTGTAGACATTAAAAGGCTGTTGTCAGCTGCCCTACAAAAAGACTTGAGATTCTTTCTCCTGGGATAAAAAAAGTCATACCATGTTATATGTGCTCAGTAATCGGTTAAAGGCAGTAACCCTAATAGGAGACTCATAGTCCATTTTTTACTAACTTGTTTCTTGGAGTATTTTCTAGCCTTCTACAGGGACATAAATACTGCTTAAGAGCAAACTGCTGATGCTCACATGAAGATGTAGGTGTTAAAATGAGACTTGGAGCAGCAAATGATTCACAGGCTTACCAAGAAACTGCATCATGCTGATCTGCAGATGGTTTTACAGGCAGTGATGGCCAACATTTTAATTGAGCTAAATTAAAATCAAGGCAGAAGTTTATTGCATTGCCCTAAAGTTTATAACCATTTTCATTCACAGAGAAGGTTGATTCATTTTTATGTATATATTATTTAGAAAGCATGACCTTTCAAGCAGAGAGCACTTTTATGTGAAAGCAATGATCTAGGAAATGGGTATTTCCCAGTATTATATTAATGACTCAGGAAATGTTAGGAAAGGTCATTGATTTCTTTATTCAATGCACGAAAATTTCAGCCATAGCTGAAAGAAAAGTAAAATTTACCATGTTGATACTTCGCAGTGCCTGCATGTATAGTATAGAAAAAAGGTCAAAGACTTAAAGATGGAATAAATTTAGACAAAGAGCTTACAAACAGTTCTTGGATCACACAGTCTCCTGATTTTTCAAAAGCATTTAGTGAATTTCCCCCCAAATGAACCAGCATTGATTGCCTTGTTTCTAACCACATTCTTGCACTAGTAATTCTGGTCATCAGATGCAATGATGAGGAGGAGTCCCTGTCTTTGAGAATGTTAGAGAATGCCTGACCTGTCCCCATGAGATGTGATGCTCATGGAGATCCAGCACAGTGCTTTCAAAAGAGTTTTCAGCAGCTACATTTGACTTGGCTTTCATATTGTCAAATGAAACTCATCATTTTTATTATAATTCTTACTAAAAGCAAATGAAGGAGCACCCAAGTGAAAAGACACTGACTGTGAAGTAAGGATTGACTGAGGGTTAGTGGGACATATCCCCACTATTGGCTCAGGGACAATAATCACCACAACCATTTGCCATTTGGTTAATTTGCTGAAATGCTCCCTGTCTGCTTGTTATTGCTGAGTGGAGGAAGGATAACTATAATTTAAGCAGTATATTTCTATAATAATCTGTTACTGGGTCTTTCATATGGAGCCCCTTGGGCTTGTTATTTTTATGAACACTCCTGACTGTTGTCCTTGTGAGTCTGCCCCTCAAAAAACTCATAAGCCACAAGAGTAAAATACACCATTGGATATATGGTGTGTCAGATTTTTGTCAGAGACTGTTGATCAAACTGTATTTTAAACATCCTTGAGTATCTTTAGACACTGGTTAGTAGTGTAATTTCTGAATGTAAGCACAATGTTGCTTTTTTGATTCTGAGACCGGGCTCTACTTCATTTCTGAAATGCATATGTGACCTTTACCTCCATAAAGGAGGCAACCAGCAGGGAATTAGGGTGGGGAAGACAAGTTTTCTGAAAAAAATCAGTACTCCATTAACACCTATACTACAAAATGCAGATGTGCAAGGGCTAGAAGGACCAAAGTTAGCAGAGCAGCTAGCAGCATCATATCCTAACTCAGTCTTCTTATACTGTTCTTTCTCTTTCTGTTACCTTTCATTTCCTCTTTTCTTTAGTGCTTTTTATCTTGTATTTCATGTAAGATTGCATTGTTAAAAATGGAAGATGTTCACTCCAGGCCCTTTCCTCGAGTGTATCACTGCTTCTGTTCTTAGTAATCACACACTTTTTGTGTCTCAGGTCATCTCCTGCCCTTTAAAAACAGCATACAGAAAGTGGACAAAATGAGATATGCACAGTGACTGTGGAAATTTCTGAAAATGAAGCTGTATTCTCCACGAAAAGGAGTATCCCATTAATAAAACTGCTTTTAAGCATTCCTTGGGTTCCCCTCCAAGACAATGACGGCAGTAATTTCTTCCTGCAGGATTCAGTATGGTTAGTTAGAGTGCTTCTGAGTCACCATGGACATGCTTCTCTGCATACTTCGTGGCACACAATGTTCCAGTCTTTTCAACTTCACTTTTAATTTCAGAATCCATGAAATTTGGTTCTTGATGGAAGATTTCCTGGACTAAAAGAGAGAAAGGGGGCTTAAGAGACCAGCTGGCCCCACCACCAGCACCTGCAGTCCTGCGCCTGATATGAAATAGTAGACAGAACAAAGTGAAAAAGGAAGACCTGAGTGCACAGAAAGACAACCGTTCTTAAAGTTATAAATTTCTCCTACAGTAAGAACCTTTTCTCCCTGAAGACTCCAYAATTCAGGCTCTTAGGACTTCTTCCATTTCCAAAGGGAAAAATGTCACGGGGAAGGAAATTCACAGTATCTTAATCAGTTCTGTTGAAAGAAGTAAAATGGCAATGACTCACCTGTATGTGCAATTTTCATGCATCCCCACTCAGGAATTTTTTTCCTTTGATTACTCATAATTAGTCCCAGATCATTCATTTTTTGGCTAGATTTCATCCTGCATGCTCTGAATTTCAGACTAGTTGCAACCAACAAAAAGTTGTTCATACTATATTATGGTGGTCGTTCATGAACTCACCTAATGTGGGGATTCAGTTTACCTCTCTTGTAAACCAGCCTGACTTGTAAACCAGAGGCAGCCCAGCTTGTAGCTATTTCCAGAGCACATGAGTGTTTTGCATTAGGTTTCAGAGCAGTGCATGGGCTGAAGCAACATCTAGGGTGATGCTTTTCCTACCTCCAGGAAAAACAAAGCTGCATGTGTAAAAAGAGATACTTGCCTCAGGAGCCACGAWTAAATTTAGTCTAGAGAGATTTCCAGAGAGGAAAGACTGAAATTTGGAATGTGTTGTAGTTAGTGGAACTGAAATATAGATGTTGGAAAGGGGAGTTCTTTCAAAATGAAGATCAAATACTTCTTTTTAAAAATGCCAGAATAGAAACTGAGGTGCTGTTACAAAGTTTTTTCCACCTGTGTTATTTTTATGTATATAAAAACAGATGAAATATCTATATTATAAATAATATCTAAAATGTCTGTGTAATATCTGCATAGATATTTTCCTCTACCAGATTTTTAAAATGAGGTGACTTAAATTTGTATGTGCTATCTGGTAGTATGTAACTCATCAAACTCATGCTTTCTTCAGCCAGCTGTGAGCCAGTAGCATGAGGTGCAGATAGAAGTTAAATGTCAGTTTCTAGCTGTGTCTCCTATTTGATTGTCACTGGTCATTCACTCAGCATCTGGGTGCTGTAAGAATCACGGGAAATGTTGAAACTGAGGGCATAAGACTGAAATAGCTTTTTTCTTTTACATATACTAACTGAAAAAGGAGTAGATGAAAGAAGTGGAGAAGGTAAAGGAATCAAAGGTTAATACGGGTTATGAAAAAATGCCGAAGGACACTATAAAAAATGGAGAAGGAAATTAACTGAGGTTTGTTTGGCATGGTCCAAGCAATTAGGCTTGGAGTGAGTATGGGAGACATGTGAAAGTCATTAGAAACTCCCTGGTGACATAATCACAGTGTAGCTGCTTTGAACATGTGTGTCCCCAGGAACTGCTGGATCGCGGAGAGGACATCAGACAGACAGATCTGTTAATAAGGATGTCTGGACAGTCCRTGAGGATGTTTGTTGCACTGTCTGGTGGAGTTGTGTAAGCATCTGTGTTTCTCTAAATATCTCAGTTGTTTTCTCCAGGCTTTGAACTCTGCCATTTCCTACAACTGAGCTGCAAAGTGCTGCTGCTGGGCAGCGCCTTTTCAAATAACTTTAAATTGGAGACAGAGGTAGCTAATCAAGAATGAGTAATCAGTGACATCTCTAATCTAGTCTTAGAGACATGCAGTGATGGAGCCTTCACAGCCATTCACATAATCTCCTCTGATGCTACAAAAATCAGTATCAGTACTGTGTCATATTATCCTCCTAAAATTTTCTTCTTTAGGCTAAATTACCCACACTGATCCAAACATTCTTCATGTGTATCCATGTTCTCACTACTTTTCACTRTCTTGGTTTTGCTGTATTTTCCTAAAGAATCCAGTAACACAGCTGCAACATTGCAGGTGAGACTAAGTGCTCTGGGAGAATTATTTCATTTGTCTTGTTTCAATGTCTCTCTTAACTTGCTTGAATGAGTTTTGCCTTTTTCTCAGTGGCTTAATTACATTTTTCACTTCTATACAAAATCTGTTCAATTATCAGATTTTTTAAAATRTTTTACTACACACTGTCCATTAACCCATCCTGTATTTTCATAGTTTATTCTTCCTGCTGAAGTGGCAAACAAAATCTTTTACCACAAATTTCCCTGCAGCCTACAGAATAAAAAAAAAATTCCATGTATTTTTTCCTATTTGAATTTTAGTTACTTTTCCCAGGAAGCTTATTGTACCCTTCAGCTCCATGTAATCTACAAATATATATATATATATATATATATGCATGAATATTTATAGACGCATATTTATGAGTGTGTGCTCTATTCCAATGTCTTAATTTAAATGAAAGTACTGAACAAAATAGTATCCAGAATGGACTCTGCAGAGCCCCATTCAGCATCATTCTGCTTCAAAGAGAGCCATTAATCAACATTTGTTTTGGTACAATTATTCATCTGCTTGGTCACTTACCATTCATTTATATTGTATTTTACTAAACTGCTTGTGAAAATGCATTAAAAGTTGTGTGGCAGTCACAGTCTCTTTAATCACTAATCATGCTACTCCATGATAGAAGCAAACTATTTTGAAGAAAATGTTTTTTAGAGATCCATACTAATTGTCATTGTTTTCTTTTCTTCCATATACTTGTTTTTCTTCATTTAAAATACAAAAATCATCTTGTTCCCTTCTCTCCTCTGGTAACTCTATTTCCTATATGAATTCACACATGTGAAATAGCCCTAAGAGCAATTTTAATAATTTTAAGCTACTTAGAAAGAAACAAATCAAGACTGAACAATTTAATAAAATATATATTTATTTCAAATTTGCCCAGACATGCTCTTTCCCAATTCTGCTATGAGATTTTGTGCCTTTGATACTGATATTAAATTGTACTGCTCCACTGAATTTTAAATGATCCATTAAAGAAAATGGAAAAATGTCCTTAACACTTCAGTCCACTATCATCTGTAGTTAGTTCTCCATCCCTGCTGTCCTAATATCCCTAAATGATTAACTTCTTTTTGTATCTTAATGCATTCTACTTCCCATGTTCTTTATTTTTTCTTTCAGGTCATATTATAGTGTTTCTGACCTACTCTCTTTAAAATATACTTTTTTGTGTAAGTCTCATTATCTACCCCAATTTCCACTYTTATTGCATTCCCTTTCTGTAGCTAAAGTCACAGTTCAGCCAGTTTTCATGCTTTTTTTCTGTACTGGGACAACTTGTACCTGCTGTGTCATTTATTTCCTTAAGGAAATGTTACCTCTTCTCTAATATTTTTTCTTCTAAGACCTCTCTAGGACTACTCCCATGAGATCCTACCCAAAAACTTCTGAATTCACTCTTTAAAAAATTGGWTATGTTTTGTGTTCTTTATATCTTCTCTCTTAACCAGGTGCTTTTTCAGTTCACAGTCACCCTTACTGAAGCTGCATTCTGCCCTGTTTTCCCTGCTGGTAAGACTCAAAGCCACAGGAACAGCCCTTGAAGCTGCTTTCTACATTTTTCTATCAAAATGTTTGGAGTGYGTCCCAAAATTAGGCAGACATCTTGGTTTGTCATTTGCCCTTTTTCAAATGTTTTTTAATGCCCAATCCTGCCCTATAGATGATTCCTCAAGGTATTCATGAAAAAAAGATCCCAACCAACCAAAAGAAAAACTCATCCAAATGATGCTTTTGGGAAACTGATCTGTATGTAGCTCCGTTTGCATTGTGTTGTTTCTCCATTTTTCACCTTTGTAAGCAGGTTAACTCTTAGCTTTCATCCTTCATATACAGTGTTTGCATCTTTAATATGTGAGAGGGTCCTATATCTGTTATTCATTCCCTAGGCAGTCCTTCTTGGACATCTATCATTATTCCAAAAACAGCTACATATGCCATCATCTGTTATACCAATTAAATCAGAGTTTTCCTCTGCTTGTTTATTCCCCATACTCCTTGCAATGCTACACAGACAGCTAAGATGTTTGGCAAATAAATTAGAGCTCTTGAGTGACATATTGGCCCAATCCAATCCATCAGATGCCATTATTACATAAGATACAATCATACATAGCGTAGGAGAGATGCAGCATTTGCAGGCTGTGAATCTTCATAAGGGGAGGAAAGGCTACTGCTGTTATATTCAGGATTTGCTGATGCTGTTAGGCTTTTTCTGTAGAGAAATTTCAACAGATTGGCTTCTCTTTGGAAAGGTAGCCCAGGGTGATGAGGGCACTTGAAGTAACATGGTGATTTGCTGGAATCAAGAATCTTGGGGGTTTCTCCATGCCTTTCCCTAGATTTAATTAAAGAACTTTTGCTTCCCAGTGAGCTGCACACAGATGTCCCTTCTCTCTTCCGTAAGTGCCTCCTTTACTCAAGGTATCTGTTCTGGTTCAGTTCACTGCTCAATTCCTCTTCAGTAGCATACTTTGGCTTGTGTTCCTGTCCTGTATACTTCAGTAGAGTCAAGCATGTGCTTAGAAGTAATCAGAGAGACATCTGACTGAATAAGTTTGCAGCCTTGTTTCACTCCTGTGCTATTCAGAAGCCTGTCTGGGTTAAATTATTCATTTTGTTTTTCAAAATTTCTCTGTTGACTCTTTCTGTCAGGGGAACAGCCTGTTTCACAGCCTGCACACAGTGACCTGTTTTTACTAAAGCTGCACAAGATTTCTGATTTCCTTGCCAGGCCATAGCAGGCTCACCTGCAGTGACCAGAAGCTTTTGATATACAGGACGCTCCTCATGAAGCACAGCGATTCTTGACTCAGTAGCATGTACTCACTCTCCCATACTGGTCCCTCTCTCTGGTTACTGCTTTCTGTAATCATTTCCATATACCATGTCCATAAACTACCAGYCAATCAAGTGCATGTGTACCTTACAATTTTGAGGTATATATTTTTATGGCTTTTATTGTTTGGTGTACAGATAATTGAAATGGACCTGTTTAGACTGTCACAAAACCACTAAAAATCTTTACCTATTTGAAAACAACAACAAAACCAAAAGTGTGCTTTTTCCAAAGTTACTCTCCAATAGAAATTAACTGCCATAGCAATGTGTGGGCAATGTGGTTTAAGAGATATTATTGTTTAACCTCCAGATTCATTGAATCCCCTAAGTCAAGAATTTTAACCAGAGCTGGAAATTAACATAATTATTTGATTTTGTAAACTTTTATCTCCACAGGATGCCAGTTACACAAAATGAAACAATTTTTTAAAAAATTACAGTTTTGCAATGCTATTTATTAAGTCAAATGTGAGGAAAAGATGTTGCAATGGAATGAATTCCTGTTTATGTAAAAAGCCACAAAGCTTCAGCCAGGTTGTTTATTGTATAGCTTGAGGCACAGTTAGGTGTTCAGTACTGTTTCAGTTTGAGTAAAGAAACCAATGAAAATGATCCCCAACACATGGGGATGTTTTTGATGGTTCATTTGTTTGTTTTTATTTTTGCTCTTGAGAGACTGATACTGTGCTACACAATTCAAAATTTAAATTCAGTGCTATCCAAGCATGTGGAGGTTTTCTAACTGTGAAAAATGTGATATGCACTATCTGTCTATGGTTTTTAATGATTTTTATTAAGAATTCTCAAATGCTGTTCTTTCAGATAGCCACAGATGGCTGAAACTGCATTGCAAATGCATTTTGGTATACATTCTTCCTCACTTAGTCCTAAATTACATGTTATTTGGTCAATGTGAACAAGTGATGGCTGGAAGTTTGATTAGGACTTGATGCTCATCCAAGATGGGATGGCTTCTTTAGTGCTACTGCCCAAAGTGGCAGGAGGAAAATAAGAGCTGGTTTGTATTAGGAAGCACATCAGAGGACACTCTCTTCCCATACACAATGGTTAAACCCATTCACTGAATTTTATTGCATTTGAAGTTCTGAAGAAACTCAAAGAAAATATTTATCATTTTCTAGGTTGAATTTAAATCCTTGAAATAAGATTGAATATTTTAATAAAAGTAAGCYTCTCCATCTATATATCAATTTACCTGTTTAAATGATCCTAAATTCATCATCCTTGGAAGATGGTGGCTGAGAAATTAAGGTGTGGTCTCAGATTATTAATTTCACTGCAGCAACTTTCACAGAATATCCCAGGTAATTGAATATCACAAAATATGCTGAGTTGGAGGGTACTCACAAGGATCATTAATTCCATTCATGTCATATCCCTGAGGAAGTCTGGGTCACTATTTCATGTATCATATCAAATTGCTGAATACACAATGCATTGCCTTTATTTTTAATAGAATTTGCAACATCAATAGAGGTAATGACCAGTGTAAGATAAATTGGTACTGTGTGTGCCTAACAAAAATACTGCTGGTGTTTTCTCCTCTCTACCCTGTGTGTCATAGGTGTAATTATTGTTCAGACTAATAAGGATGACATCCAAACACTTCCTATTAGTTTGCAGAACACATTTTTCTTAGAAGCCAGGTTTTTTTACCTGGCTGTTTTATACCTATCCTCTTCTTAGGATCCAATGGAAAGCCATATTTTCAGCAGTAGTGTCTCAAGCAGCAAATTTTAGGTTGTATACCTTTATGTAGTTTTGTAAATAATGATTTCCACTGTTTAAAAGAGCTTACAAAATGGGAATTTAAGAATGGCAGCAAACTTACTGGTCATGTTTTAAACTCCTAGTGTGGTTGCAAATATTTGCATTATTTCCAGAAAGCYATTATTCCCCCTTACAGAGTTGTCAAAATCACAAAACCTATTTTGTTTTCAAAGTGTATGTAAAATGGCATAAAACCTCAACTTGTGACTCTAGGAGCTCAGCAAATGAGTTAGATATTTATGTGTCTACAAAGTACTCTTAGAATTGCTTTTACATCCTGAATAAAACTTCCACTCAATTATCTTAGATCCTTTTAACATCTTGTGATACACTGGACACTACAAGTCCATTTTTCATCAGTAATTTAGCTCAGGTAGCAGAATGTTCCATTTAATCACAGTAATAGTTTGTTTTTGCTAAATAATATTACTGCCACATACTCTGTCACTGTTTGCTTCAGTTGATGAAAGGTGGCTTAAATCTTACATGTTTGGATGAGCACAGAAAATTACTGCTATATCTATAATATATTGAAACAAAAAACATGAAACTTCTTTTGTCTTGGAGGTTACATGCATGTTTAAGACTGAGAAAACCTCATAGTTTTCAAGCTATGTTATGTTACACTTGATAACCAAAAGAAAAATTATAAGCCCATACTTAAAGTTGTGAACTCACAGCTTTTTGATACATTGAATAGGTCAAGAGAAATTACAAATAGCTAGCAAAAGTTATCTCATGTGTGTGAAATGGCTAATATATAATTCAAATCAATGAGAGTTCATTTTTCCCTGTTTAAATTCCCTATATTATATGTACTCATAYATCATACACCATTTGATAGAAAAGGAACTTTGGAGTTGCAACTATTTTTCTCTAGTTGCAAGGCATTAATATTACCTTTTGTTTCTGGTAGTTGTTTGTGTAACCTGTTTTTAAAGATTTGCAGTGCTTATTGTTGCACATGACCCATTGCTACTTTACTCAAATATTCTATCCCTGGCACAATTAGAAAGGTTTCTCTTGTGTTTTTCTTTGCTACTTYAGGCAACATTCACACTGCACAGTGAAAACAGATAATTTTCTTCCTGTTTGCAGCAGATATTTGTCTTTACTGGTATTTTATGTTCACTGAAAGAGTCTCCTTCCCTTGCTTCGATTTACCTACTCCTTGCTTCAGTTATTGGCCCTAAGTCATGTTTAGAAGCTCCAGATCATTCTTGCTTACTTCTAGGCACTCTCCAAATRGTGAATGCTTTTAAAGTGCAGAACACGGTTCTCAATCTGAGACCTTACCAATTTTAAACCAACTGAAAGGTTATTGCATCATGAAATTGTAAATTACACTTCTCTTTGCACTCTGAAATGATATTTACCTTTTTTGGTAGGTCATTATTGATGTGTTAAGCTTGTGGTCTGGAATTACCAAGAGCCTTTGCCTTTCCAATGTTTGCTTCCTTATTTACTTTTCTTTTATTTGTGTTGCTGACTGTACCTGCAAAGATACTTTACTTGCACCTAGCAAATAGCACAGTATTGAGGTTACTTTTTCACTTTCTTATGAGCAAATTACTCTCTAATACACCTCTCATGTTTTCAAAAATTGTTACCTGCTAAATCAGTAAGCATAATATTTATTCTTTAGGATGTTAATGAAAATATTGAAGATTCTGGAGTGAACAGAGCACCTGTACAAACTCAATTGATCTGTACTTCAATTTTGCTAAAGAATTATATGTGCTCCCTTTTCAACATAACTATGAAACCTGTATCCTTTCAGTAGTTATGGAATCTAGTGCCTAATATCTTAGCTTGATACTGGAATAATAAGGATTGGGCCAAAGGTGTGAAGGGCAAAATATATTACATTCTTTTTACTCCTTGCACAAAGGAAGTTTTTCTGTTGACAAAAAAATCATCAGGTTTATCTGAAGCAACTTCTTTTTGGCATCTCTCTCGATTTTTATTCCTCCAGTTTTATTTTGGTTAGTGACAGTCATTCTCTTTCATTATTTGTATCTTTCTCTGAGTTTAAGTAAATTGACTGATTTGTAATTCTTATTTCCTTTTGTCCTTTTGTATTTTTGCAATTGCAAAGTCCCCTTTGTTATCTGTTTGTTACCTCACCTTTCTTCCATTATGTTGATGGTAACTTTGAACAGCTCTGAGATTTGTTCACTTCTCCTTTAGTTTTCCTGATATTGCACCCAGCAAATCTGAAATTTTTCTCTTCCATCTGAAATCTCCAACCTATGTTTATTTACCCTAAGCCAAAAATTCTCTTTAAGGAACTGTCTAAAGTTTATTTTAAAGATTCCATTTTCCATGACACATTTTAATAGATTTTCTTCCGTGTTGGGTAACCTTTCGTTAGTACGTATAACTATCTCTTGATATCCTAAATACCATCTGTGAGATGTGCATCACTTTGTCCCCTGCCCTTTATGATTTGTCTCTGTATGCACACAGCATTTATCTGTAAGTTKTATGTAACCTTCTCTACTTTCCACTTTCCGTATTCCTTCTTGAGTTTGAAATCATGGAAGATCATTACAAGTACAACCAAAACTTCTCTCTCCTTGGTGTGTCCTCTTTGTAGGGGGATCCTTCAGATTATTAATGAAAAACCTCATATTTATATAACCTTGTAGTTGTGGCAAAACTTATGCCTTTCTCATGCATCTCATTACTCTTATAATTCCTACACTTTGTAATTGASTGGAGACCTTTTCATGCCATGTATTTCCTCCCTTATTGACCTCTCCATCTCCTGTGGAGATTTGATGACCTTTTGTGTTACACTGTGAATAATCTCATGAAGCTGCTGCTATGCCAATCAGATAAAATTTTCAGAATCTGATCTTTTCTAGTCTTTCTCTCTCATTCACCTCCTATTTATTTTTATGTCTGCAAATTTATATGATCCTTAGCAGGTTGACACACTATCCATTTGATTCTGCCGTGGAACTTTAACAAATTATCTAAGATCTTACCTCTGCTTTTAATACTCTGTGCTGGATCCACACGATCATAGTATCTCTGTGAAATGCAGCATGCTGGTACAGAATTTAGGCTCTTATTAGCCTGGTCAATYGAGTGAAATCTCTGTGATACTCTGGTATGAAATTAATTGCATAACTTTATGTAGTACACTTGTCTGAAAATGAGCTTGACTCAGAGTGAACTCTCCTAATTTAGTTGATTGTCTTCTTGTGGCTCAGGCTTGGATTTTAACCATTTAAATATAGAATCAGCCTGAAGTGTTGATAAGTAAATGGGCAGGATTATAAGCACAAGTTATCTTAATGTCTTAGAAATTTCAAGTAAAACGAAGGTCAGGATTTATTTCCTGGTAAGTACACACAGAAGAAGCCTCTTTAAAAATGTCCTTGAACACAAAAAACCTTTGCTCATTGTGAATCAAAGCTAATTRGTTTTATAACTTCCAGTTTGATTAAAAACAATTGTCATTTGTTCACAGGAGCTTCAGTAATAGTTTTATTATTATTAAAAATAATAATTTTTTTCCTTCTCTCTAAGCCCAACAATGTTAGTGTTGCACCTATTGTTTCTTAATTTTACTTTCATCTTTATGGCACTGACTAATCATCCAAATTCTATCTGCTACTGTTCCAGAGCCTCCTGGGTAATAACAGTGCCAATGCTTGATAAGTGGCTGCCAGACAAAGCTCATGTTCATTCAGGAAAAGCTGTGCCAACTATAACACAAAACGTAATGAGTAATGACAGCAAAAGAATATAAAAAAATATGTTAAATTTTTGTTATTGAAACTGTGCATGTTCAAGTAAATCAAATGTTTCAAGAGGCCATGCATACTAATTTTATTTGTAATTAAGTGAACAGGAACTAAAAGAACRCTATGTTTCTGTATATTAAGAACGCTGTTGGGACCTTTAGTGATTAAGTAGTTTCTACATGTAGCAAGGTTTCTATTTATAAGAGATGAGTTGGTAAGAAAAACTTATTTATGACTGAAAGAAAATATATATAATTTTAAAAGRAGACAAAGGCAATAAATAAAGAAGTGGAGATGGAGTTGCAGTGTCTAGATGCTGTTTTTTAAGAGTGTGATGTTAATCAGAAAGTACGGTGGCTCAGGGAGAATACTGGAGTACATTCTAAAAAAAAAGGTTCTGTTCTTTGGAGAGAGGAGGGATATGAAGGGGGTAGTGAATTGCCTTCTGTACATGGGCAGATGACTTCATTCACAGGATCTTATGGATCCATTTGTTTGACGGCTTTAATTCAGCTTCCTAATTCAGTGTATTTGCCTTTGTTATTGAAGATCCATGCACTGGAGGCACACTGATCATCCTGTGCATAAAAGTCACTCAGTTTAGGACATCTGTACATGTACATCAAGACATGTCTCCTGTTTTGACAGACTTGAGAATAGGTAGCAAAAGGAAGGAATAGAGAATGATAGCTATGAAAGAAAAAGTTACTTTTGAAAGGTTTGCTTTAGAATTTTACTTTACTCTTCAAACATGGGGGTTGATCARTGTCCTTTTAATAGCTGCTCTGCAGTCCTATCAGTAAAGAAGGGGAAGAGAGGGAAGTTTCTGCTGTAAACAGTCCTGCAATTCGAGAGTAGCAAAGTTTACAGTGGGAAGGCTTCTCTGGAGTCCATATATGTTTTCAGCTAGCAAAGGAAATAGCTACATTTGTTTTGAAAATGCGTTATGATATTTTCTCAGTAGAATTTTTAAATCATTTGACTTTTTAAAATCAGGTAAAGCTTCTGTGCTGGTATGAATGGGATCCAGATCTATCTTTTTATGAGTGTGGAAAAGTTTCAAAGACAGCATCTGCTTAACCTTTCACATGCTTTTTTGGAAAAGGATGGTTGTTTTTTTCATCACCTGATGTGCTAAGTATTACAAATATTTATTATGAATTCAGGTGTCCTAGTCTTACCTTTCTTCAGATTAGCCACACTGACATGTATATAACTAGGCAGTTGGGGCAAGAATCATGTTGGATAGACCAGTAAAATGCAGTGAAGCATGTGACAATAGTCCATCATCAGCTGTTTTACTCCTGTATTGAAGCATTTGACTTGTTTGCCTGCAAGGATAAAATCTCATCTAGGCTTAACAGAGGTTTTATTTAAATGCCTCTGGGGTCAAGTGTGTGTCATGATAAAGTTCAGCAGCTCTATGAAGTCATCTGTTTTCCATCAATCAATTTGACAGCACTCAGCTCCTTCCACTAACATTTATCCCTTACAGTCTCTGCAYATATATTATTAAATGTTCTCTTTACTTYCCTCTCTCCTGTTAATAACTTTTCTTATCTTTTCAAAATATTAAAAGTGCAGGATGAAGGGTGCTACCACATTTGTCTGTAACCTCTTTTGCTGGCAGGTTTTGTTATTACAATTGTGGAAACTTTCATAGGTCACGCACCTGAAATAGCAGTGAACCGTACTGTCCTTGTGTTGCACATCTTTTGTACCGTCCAGGCCAATATAAGGATGGCAAAAGGAGCCCYCAGGGGGCACCTTCACTTAGTGAAGGCCTCCTTTGTGTCTGTGCTCGTGCTCATGACACATCCTGGTACATTTATGATTGTACAAAAATGTCTTTATAGCACTTAGAACTAAGGTACAAATTGAACTGCAGTGAACATCAGAATATCTTGTATCCTCCTCGTTAAAGACAGTTTTGACAGTGGTAAGAGGTTACCAGCTRGAGTCCCTAAAATCAATATTAAATCTATTTATAAATATATTTTCAAATTGTCTTGAAAAGAAAAAGAAGGGTGGCATGACCACATTTTTAGGTAATATGGCATTTTTCCAGATAGTCCATTGGAGGCAGATAATGAAGAGAGGCGTGAGTTTCTTAAATCACTRTCTGATAAAGTAGCAGGTGAAGTGCAATTAGAAAAAATGCAGAGATGATGGAATACATCCTTTGGTAGCTTATCTATCTATCTATGAATATACACACACATTACATCCAACGCATCCCAATTTCACAAATTTTGTGATCCGTAYTCTGTAAGAGTGTTGTGGCTATTAGGAAAAATATCAAATTTTGWAAAAAAAAGGCTGGACTTTGTTTTTCTTGGCCTTACAGACAGAGTAAAACTGATACTATCTMATTTGCTGCTAAGCAATACTGACATAATGTTATAAATATCTTCATATACATTCTTTCTGTAAACTTACAGGACTCTCAATGTTTCATTTCTTCTCTTGCTCTATGCTATTTGAACCAATGGAAATATTTTATTTAGATGAAAATCAACGAAGATCCTGTGGTTTTCCCCTCTCTAGTGCATTCTCTTCAAGGCAAAGCTACTATAGTCACTGAGTTTGGATACTGTCTCAATTCAGGCCAACTGAAATTAAGTTGTTTGTTTGCATTTAGCAGAACCTGGATAAACTAGAACTGAAGTTCTGTTTCAACTCATTGCCTACAGATCTGCTATCTACTTTGGATCACACTCTCCCAGGGAAACTACTGAATATGCTTCTTAAAGTAGATAACATCTGTGTTACGTAAGGCATCGTGCCATAATGTGTTTTTAAAGTAATTTAAGTGGTTGCACCCATTGCTCTGAACAAGATCTGGCTGTTGCAGCCACACAAGGGCTATCTGCTCTCAACCATGTCTAGAGGTGCCAGATGGAAAGCTGAGTATCAGGAGCCTGGTGGCACAGCTCTGACATAATTCCCTGTGGAATGTGTCCAATGTGTCCGTGCTGCTCTTGAAATAGTTTCTTACTGCCTTTGTTTTACAGTACAGGATAAAGTTTACTGTGATGACAAGCAAATTTATTTCAGTAATTTTTATTTAGGATGAACTCTCTCCTGTTTCTGTCAGACCACATAAGACAGGGTCTACAGAGTGTGATAAACTGGAACTTGGCAATTTGCTATTGGATGCCATTAAATTGTATTTTGCTGATTAATCCTCCTGTCAGTATAAAAAAGCCTTCTCAATTTCTGTCTAATTGTGTGTTAATAAAGCAAGAAGATTTTTATAATATMATTTATGTCACTTAACTAATTTGTATTCAACAGTAACATTTTTCCCTAATATTCTACCAAAATTTAGCATTTTTTCTCAGTCTGTTGCACTTTCTTTGTTTTATGGCAACCCTTCTCCTTAATCTCAATGTACTGTGTGCTGTGTTGTGCTGTTCCATTAAAACTTGAGTAACACTCAAAGAGGAATCATGACAGGAAAAGACAAAAAGGTTATAGAGATACAGGGAGAAGGGTAAGTAGATAGCAGCTTTTCAAAATATTTTCTTTATTCATAAAAGTGTTCTGTCTGCAGGAATKAAAATAATCTCTTGTGATTCTATGTCTTACATTTTACTAGTRTCTGTCCATAATACTTGCTGATGAAGCACCTCTTAGAAGGTAGGAAATAGGCATTGGAAAATGAACTGGGTAAGCCAGAGCACCACTGTTACTGATTTGTGGTACAGGTGGTGCCTTGTCAGAGGGAGAGGAAAACTGTAAGCTCATTTTAATTCAATCCCAGTAACTCAGAAAATTACTAACATTTAAAAAAAGAATTCAAATACAGGACTGAATGGAAKTCTAATTTAAGATTACCACAGATGAAGATTCTCAAATAAATGTTTTCTATCCAATTAGGTGCCAGGAAGCAAAAAATCTCRCTGCAAATCTCTGTGGTGAATCAGTGTTAGACCATGGCCAGAAATACCTCTGATAATCTTGAATGCAACAATTAATGTACGACTCAAGAGGTGACATTTTATGTCAAAAGATAAGAGCAGTTTTAGTATATCACTGCCTTTTTGGCTCAAATGATGGTGATTGATTCCATTCTCCTGGAATGCTTCCAGCTATCACAAGTGAGTGCCTGGTTCTTTCAGCAGAAATGCTAAAATTAATCTAAATCAAGTATCCAGCTGGAAAAAAGAAAGGGATCCTCTATTTCAGATGGGACATAGTGTCTTAAAAGAAGAAGAGATCATCTTGACCACTAATTTCTTGTTTGACAAGCTACATAGTTCTGAAATTATAGTGGATTTCATTGACATTGCAGTGCACTACTTTACAAACCTGAATTCTAACCATCTGAGGGTATGTAGAAGAAATGGGCCAAGTGTATGAAATGGAGAATGCAGGAAGGCAGAAATTAGAAAGTAAAAAAAAATGCTGCCATAATGGTAGAGAAAATACCATTCATTGTGTCCCTGTTGAATTCACATGAGAAAATTACCTTTGTAAGGAGATGTCCTGCCCAGAGGAGATGCAGATGATGTTATAATTATAGAAACATACCAAAAAAGTGCACAACACCAGTTTATAATCTTACTGGTCAGGATGCTATGATTGCTATGGCCCTAGAAGTTCCAACATAACATCTAAGATAAAGAATGAAGGATGTCGGTGAGATTCATAGTGAGCATTGCGTAAGACTGGCCATGAAAATTAATTTTCAGATATTTTTAACATCCTAAAGGTGATGCATGAATGCAAGTGTCTGTTCTATTACCAGAACCCTCAGCCAGCAGGCATTTCTATGGCATTAGTCAAAGACCTACACAAAGTGAAGGGAGAAGGAGGTCTAAAAAAATATCATTTAAGTTTGATGATGAAATGYGGTAATTCTTTGGGTTTGACCAGAGGCACCACACAGCTAAACTAGGCAGAATTCAAACTTCTAATACAGAAAAGATTATGAGCTTGCTGAAGAAGGAAGAATAGTTTCATAACGAGCCGAGCTCCCTGTATCCACTTCCATCACTTACCAATTCTATGTGTGTTGTATAAACCCATGTCTTCTACATTTCAGTATTTGTGTGAGGAGGTTGTTCTGTCTATTCTGTGTAGACTGGCGGGTGTAAGAAGAATTATTTATTAAATGTGCTGCAAGACTGTGATGTTGTCCACAGATATTTGTYTATCCATGTCTTTCTTGTACAACATAAGCTAAAAAATGCATCCTCTGAAAGATGATAAGAAAAAATAGGTGTATGAAGTATAAAAATTGTTGATATATTTATTTGTATAATGTGAGAAATGGTGTTGTATGCACAATTAAAACATAAACACATAGAATAGATACAAACACACACAAATAGAACAAATATAACATGTAATATGTTCAGTCCATCTGGTTCTCTGTGTCTTGTATTTGCATCAAGTGTTGAAAATACAGACATATGTTCCTCTTCAAGTGAACAGTTGATGTAGCTTATAAACAGAGAGACTCAACAGAAAGGGAGTCAGAGCAGTCGAAATGTGTGGAAATCCATAAGGYCTTACAGTATGACACAGTGCCCCAGTTACAAGGGTTTTCTTCAAAATTGTATTCTGAAAAGAAAAAAAAATCTCTAGCTATTTAAGCAGATAGATCCTGGGCTGAAAAGAAATGAAATAAGATTTATGACATTCTTTGTGACRCACTTTATAAATGTTGTCATCCGATTCCTCGGACCACTTGCTTGTGTTTCCCTAATATCAGGTCACGAAAGATGTGCTGAATGGTGCAAAAAGCCTCTGGTCACTTCCATGAGGGATATTTTAATTTTGTTTTCCTTCCTTCTTCTACACACTCCAGACCAGCAGCAAATTGGCTCTGCTATAGGGAAAGGAGCACACGTCAATGACAGAGAGCATCAGGAAGGAGGAGAAATACATCCACAGCACAATCCTATGGATTCTTTTGGGGAACAGGCTGGCCAACATGCCTGCTGAAATGCAAGGAGGGAGAAAATGTGGTGAAAACGTACCAAGAAACAGTAAAAGTTTCCACATTTCCTAAAATCTGAGTGTGGGGTCATGCCTTAATGAGCAGATGTAGTGGACACAGAGAAGAAAACTAGTGTAAACAGCGTTGAGGATTTCCCTAGGGCTGTTTTAGCATTGAGTGCTATTAGCTTGGCTCTATTTCCTGTAATGAAGTTTGGCAGGTAGAGTACATTTCAAACTCCAGCACATGCATAAGTTTGTGCTCTACTGGGTTTTGTAGAGACCACAGAGGGCCTTGATATACACAGGGTATTTTGACAGCTAGGGAGATACCAGCAGTATGATTTCAAGAGCCAAGACATGAGGTCTGACTGAATAAGCTGTGCAGTATTTGCTGGATTTAGGATGATGGAAGATTCAGTGAGCACTGGATATGKACAGATACTCTTGATTACCTCTCATGATCTCATCATGCCCTGTATCAAATCTTTAACTCAAAGGCCTCATGGCACTTTCTAAGATTGTGCAGAGAGGGGACAGTGAACTATTTCTGCTCTTAAATGTTAAAAYATGTAACTCTTCCAGTTTACATAATGATATGTGTTCATGGAGTTGGAAAGCAGATCCTACACCTCCTGAAGCCATTGGGATGTTGGCTTTCAGAGAGGCTTATAGGTCTAGTCAAGTAGCCATGACCACAATAGCTGAATGACAGCTATTGTTTAAAATAGCAACACTCCAGATAGTTACGACACCCTTTCTCAGATCAGCTGATATAGAAATATCCTGATGGTCCTGCTTTGAATTATACCCATTGTATAGAAACATAWTGAAGATACTTGTCAATATGGGCAGAAGGAGCAAAAATATCAGACTTGATCTTCTGAAACACACAATTGTAGAGTTAAAGTTAATGTAAATCAAGAGTCCCTTATAAGCTGCACTGTGGGCACATGGTAAGCAAAGTATGAGTTAGATGTATTGCCTATGCCCCATGAAGTACGTGTTTTCAGAATCTTTCCTGCCTTGGTTTTGGCTGACTTCTTTCTTTTCAGCTTTACTTTGATGTGGGTCAGCTGTAGTTTCGAGGTCACTAGGATGATGTTTGAATTTTGGCAGGGAAATGTCAGGGTCAGTGCAGAAGTAGGCAACACACCTGATGGCAGCTGGCTGCCTTAAACTGCTTCCACATCAAGGCATCCTTGYTTGCTCCTTAGCATCCCAGGCAATTAACCTTCTTACTATATGAAATCTTCATGCTCACAAGAGATGAGTGTTACAGAACATGGCACAAGCTGGTATTTCATAAGGTCATGGTAAAACAACAGATGTTAGAGGAAGAAGCCTGTGATTCTAATCGCAAATATGATTAGCTGCCTAAAATATACTTATCCCCATGGATACTTCAAAATGTTTGCTTGCAGCATTACATGGCTGGATATATTTTTCTTCAGCMCGTGACTGATCACTAGGACTCAGAATATGGAAACATCCCATTCCCGACCAGTCTAGTCTTTCTTTCTTCACAYTTCTGTGTGATGCTTGGTTCATCCTGCAGCTCTATGTGAGGCATTTATTACTTGCAGTGTCTTCTATTTCAGAAACTGGGTATTCACTGTCCATTTCCTTATAAATTCTGCTCCTTTTCTGAATTAAATTGAAGCTTAGCCTCATTCTTCCTATTGGATTAAGCCTTTTAACAGCCTCCCAGCTGAGCAGCAGTGCCACTGGAGACAGCTAGCTGCCTTTTGTATCCATCATTTCCCATTCTTCACCCAAACACTGTAATAACAAAAGGTTTGCCTTGTGTCATACTTTTTCTGAATATTTTTTCCACAGCATCTGTCATACACACTGCCACAATTTTTTACTTAGTGGCTGCAGACTCAGGAGTTACTGGCTCAGCTTTTTGTTGAATGACATTTCAGTYGCTGAGTTGCACATTATGGGTGCTGACGAGTTATTTCATTAATGTCCAACAGGTCATGACTGAAACAATTTCTAAAATCATTCTGTAAAGTCGCCTTTAATCAGATGAGCATTTACTAGAAGGCAGTAAAACTACCAAAAATTGCTGTCTATTAAATCCCAACAGTACACTTCCAGCYGATTTCTGTCAACTGTGACACTCATCTGGGAAAGTGCTTCATGTCACTTAATAAGGGGAATATATCTTCCTGAGAAGTACCCTCGCTTCAGCCCTATCTGTAGCTTTGTGCTCTCTGATACCCATGTTACTATTCAAGATGTATTTTTTCAAGTAGGAAATGAAAGTTACAGTGTATTTAGTCTAAACTTCAGAAAATATCCTCACAAATATTCTGTTTTACTGTGTTTATTTCCTTCTCTCCTCGAAACAGCATTTTTTCAATACACAAGGTGTTTGCAATGCTGATTTTCACAATAAATTTAAGATCTCAATACTAGAAAGTGCTTTATTTTTTTATCATTCCTGCTACATTTTTGTTAACTTACTATTTAAATTAAAATATTGTTCAAGTACCTGCAGCAGCTAGAGCAAAGCAGTGATTAAGTTTTCTCTCAGATCAATAAACCTGACCAAAATCCATCTACTGATAGCTATGTGCATGAAGTGTGTTAGATTTCATAGGAGCCCAGCCAGTACTAGGGGAATATTTGTTTCCTCATGAGAAACACTAGGCAAAGATATGTTATTATTAAAAGTTTGTGAAGAAGAGCCTGTTTCACATTCCAGCAGTAGTTTAGACTTCTGAGTGTTTAAATTCTCAGCAGCCGATGCTAAAAATTCAAGGGAAGATAAACATTGCAGTGGAAAAATCTCCTTCCTAATTGAGGGTATTTTGTGGCTTGAAACATGATAATGCTTGGAATGTTTTACTAAGCTGTCCTTACTTAGCCAGAATCCAACCCGAAGTGCCAGCTGTGCAAACTTATTAACACGTCCTTTAGCTTATGGTGACTCATTACACAGGGGCAACATATGAACAATTACTCTTGCCATTCCGTTCAGTTTAATTATGTGAGACTTGATGAGACTGGTTGTTGTTGCAAATGAGAGCACAGGGACAGCAGGAATCTAAAACCATGAGAGAAATGCGTGCATATTAATATAACTTCTACATATGATTTTGCTGAATGGTAAGAACATTTCCATAGTGTTTTGCATATGTATTGCCTACTCTAACCAACTGACAGACTAATTTATGCTACCAGACTATGGCAGCCATTGGATTGCAAKGTACAGCATGCACCTTTGAGTTAAACTTGCATTAAAAGATATCTTAAATTGGGGATTGTCAAGGTAACCACAAGAGATAATGAGGAGAGTAGGCAAGCTATACCTACACGTCAGTCAGACTAATTACAAGAACTCACTGCTGGGTTTATCATGACAGGGTCGAACAATTAAGCCTCTGATCATGCTTCCAGAAACAGATAATTCAGATAATCCAGATACTTCAGTTGAAGACGAAAATTTCTTTGTTCTACCTGATCTGTTCAGAAGTGATATGCMAAGAGCCTGAAAATGAAGTGTCAGGAGGGCTTAGCCCTTCCTGAGGAAAACTCAGYATGACAGTTTACTTCTGAGTCTTTAGCCAACATTTTCACCAGATCACCCAAGGATACTTTTTGTACAGCTTAATTTCAATTCCTGGCCAGTTAAATGAGAATTCAATGGACTCTTATGTCGTGTTGCTTAGGAGGAATCAGGCTTCATTCTTTACTGCCTAGAACTCTTTAAAATAATTCACATCTCTCTGAAAGCTTTGATGAGAACTCTCCAAGATATTAGTATTTTGTCCTCTATTTTKACATGTACTATGCTCTGTATTGACAGTAGGATGAAGAAGAATGATGTCCTTCGGTTCTAATGTACAGGTAATTTAATGGAATGTAGATAATTTTACTGCATTTATTTATACATGAGTAAGAATTCAGATGAAATTTCTATCAGTTTGAAATAATAAATTGTTAGAATTGTATTTTTATGGTTCTTTTCTGAGCATCAGGAGACTTAAGTTCATTGCCCCATTCATTCCAAGAATTAATGAATCCATATGGGGTACCTTTGGGTACCCTATAATTTTTGAACCATTCAAAATTTCTTTTGAATTACTTTGAGGAGTCTCTATTAGTAAGACTAGCACATGGATGACTAATCTGACAATACATCAGAAAGAAGTGAGTTTTTCAGCATGTCTTCTCCATGCCTCAAATAGAGTGGCAAAATGGGGTAAAGATCAAATATAATGATCGCATCATTACTTCTGCTCACTGCATTCCTTTCCCTCTATGCGTCATCCTATTGCTGCACTTTGCAAAAGCTTGTTCTCAATTTGAGTGTACATTGCTATATAAGTCCTTTATCCATACTAAGTCAATGTGTTCCCTTAATTATATCTGATCCTACATCACTGCAGCTGAAGAGGAACTGCTACATGTAGGAGAGTTCTAAGTCTTCAAGCCTGAGGAAATCTTTATAYTGGATATTATAACTTCTACTATACAAACTTTACACCTTACAAGTGGAACAACCCAATTAAAGCCTTCTGTCTGTCACCTCATTTATTCTAGTGTAAATAGAAGTCTGTATCCATTTTAGCTCAAAATTCAGGAAATGGTTGCTGTGATACTTGAGGCAACACATTTAGTAAGAAGGCTTACATGAATCTGACAGCCTTCTAGGCATTAGAACTGTCTGTCCTTTCATTTAGGGTCAACTAAATCCCATTAAATTGCTAATCATACAGGCTAAGTAGTTGTGATAAAATCCCTGTGCTGATGCAAAAGAAACTACAGTCACAGAGATATCTGAAACAAAGTCAATGCTAGTTAGTGGGCAAGATGCTTTCCACTGGAATGAAATGAAAAGCTAAAGCATTCCATTAAAAATGGTGCCATAATGCACAGAGAGAAAAAGAAATTTCACAGACAGTCTAATTTTGCCATCTCCTAACTTCTGTGGTTCTGTTAGCAATTAATCTCTAAACTAATGTTTGTCTGTTTATTTCCTAGATCTGCAARCAGCTGTCTGTTTCCTGTGCAGAGCAAAGACGATATGCAAGTGCTTCCTAAAATGTACAAGGACWTGGATAGCTTATATTGGTATAACACAAGCAAACAAACAAAAATTTTAAAACCCCAGCAGAAATACTAAAGGATCAATTCATTTTCATTTGTATGGAATTTACTTGTAAAAATAAGTTAGAATGCCAAATGCTTACTTGCTCATCMCTGAAGAGATTTGCAATAGTCACAAAAACAAGAATGGGCCAACCAGTCAAACATGACAGAATTGTTTCCACAAGATTTGAAAGTGCTAACATACTTAATTAATCAGATATTTATGAGTACTTGTGAAARTTTCTTTAATTTCAGGTACAAATGTGTTGTTATACATTTCTCATATTATTTTTCTTTATTGTTATTTCAGTTTTCTGCCTTGAATGTGTAAGAATAAAACCTTTAGTCTTTCTCGGCCCCTACAAACCTTTGTTTTTGCATTTGGTTTAGCTCTCTCTCTTACTTCTTTTTAAATTGYATTTGTTGCTTGTTATACAATGTTTAACTTCTTGGGTGTCCCATGCTAATGTAGATGGTTGTGGAATTGTGATAATAAATACGATTATTCTGTGAGCAGTGGTACTGATGAAGCCTGGCCTCCTATGGTCAGAATTACTGCTGTTTATGGAGCTGCTAATGCCACATGAAGTTTTCATGCTGCTGGAGTGCTCATACTAGCTCTCTCTTATATGGCTCTTCAATGTCTATAATAAAATTCATACCATGCTCTTTTTCTTTCCAGGGCACTAATAGGGTCATTCATCTAGCCTATTTTCATGACATTTGTAGGTTGTTTATGCCTTTGAAGCTACTSTTCATCTGCCAAATCAGCTGGAATTGTCCAAAAGGTGTTAAATGGAAAATGTGGATAGACAGAGAATTATGTTTGCATATAAAAACCACATGAAAAGTACTATTTCTTGATTCTCATCACTTTTGATAACTGGACAAAAAATGCAATCTAAGTCAAGATAAGGAGCACATTTTCCAGAGGTGCTGAAAAATGTTTAAAAAAACATGGTGAAAAATAGAAATGGGTTGATCATCTGCCTAAACAAAAGAATCAGATATTATTTTAGAAACTCAAGCATGTCCTACCCAGCCTCCAGCAGCCTTTCCSTAGGTGTTTTATGTAGCATCTGTTTACAACTGCCCTCATGGCTGTCTTTGATAGCCAGGTCATCTGAAATAAAAATAAATGCCTATGTTTGGGCAATTGAATCACTCCCTTAGAGTTCTGGTTCTTTAAGACTGAATATCTTAATAGAGATAATGGTGCCTCTCAAACTGTTACTGTTACGGAAATGACAGCAGTAGCAGTCAACATAAATAACTTTTTACTGCATCATCCCAACAGGGACATTGCATTTGAGGCTTCTGGAAACAAGGATTTATGGATTTTATAAACACAGGCAGCATAAATAGCTGATTCTGTTAATAGCATTTTTTCTGTCTCCTTGTGCAGTTCTTAATTTCTTCCCTTTCCATTAAGGCTTTCCTCTAAAATTTAGAGGACTTTASTACAGGAAAAATTGCTAATCTTATCCCTTAGGCAGAAAGTAAATAGTGTCATCCATATTGGATATTTCCTTATTTATTATCTATTCAGGTTTCAAGCAACATGACTGGAGAGCAGGRACATTAATCAAGTTGTCATCCTCCATTTTTCCCTCAGGTTTRTAAATCATAACACCATTGACATAATGAAGGTCTTTTTCTAGGCTAAGAATTTTCTTAGGAGATCCCCAAGGACAAGGTGTGTGGAGAACCTCTTTGCTAACTCTATTTAAATTTCACCTAAAGTTAAAAAAAAATTGAAAATTGTGGACKTTCAGATGAAAATGGAGGCATCTTTTTCGGAAGCAAAAGACACCCAAACAAAACAAAGCAATAAAACAAGCTGTCCCTCCTGCTGAAATGTTTTTCATGTGGGGAAGATTTCTGAAGATCACTGAGTAAGAGAAAGGAGTGATAATAAAATGAGCGTGACTTTCCAGTTAAGAGGGTCATCTCTGTGATTATTGCCATAGATATGCTCTGGATGAAATTTGTAATCCGTAAAATTTGTAGAAGGCCTGGAACCCAGCACTTCTATTTGGTGTCTCAGCTAAGTGCTTTAGCTTGTCACACTCAGTTCTTGATAGCTGTCTCTGCTGGAGCCAGCTGACAATAGCTCCATCGGACATAGGGGAAGCTTCTAGCAGCTTCTCAGAGAAGCCACCTCTACACCTGCCCTGGTACAAAAACCTTCCCAAGTAAACCAAATACAGCTGTGGAGGGACACAGGCCTGCCTTGWGTTCATCATTGGAGAGGCAGTTATTGTACAAATTTTTCTGAAGCAAATTCAGACTTGACCCTTACAACTGTTTTTGACCTTGTTGTTGCATCAGTGATACCCAGATATGCTCTTCAGTGCTCCTGTATCCATTTATATTTGGCTGTTATTGCAGAGCTTTTTTCTTCATGAAAATCACTGTAATTACATATTTGAAAGCTGTAATCCTCACAACCATTTTCTTATATTCAGTTGCTTTCATTCAGTTTTTCAGGTTTGCTGATAAAATGTGTTCTGCTGATATTTGACCACATTACATCATGATTTTTTACTGAGGCTTAAAGAACTTCTTCAATTGCTCAAGATGTGTGAGCTCTCAGCCAATAGGACTTCCAATGCTTTATTGTAACAAGAGGCTGAAAGTTGAAGACAAAAAGAGTCTTTGTTTATCTGTTCTTATGTTCAAAAGATCATGATCACCAGGGSAGACACCTGAGAACTGGAAAAAAAGTTCTCAAAAAGACACTTTTGTCTTCACAAAGGAAAAGATGGAGGATCTGGGAAGCCACAATGCAGACAATTTTACCTTAACCCTTAGGAAGATTATGAAGCAAATAAGCCTGGAAAACATTTGGAAATATATGAAAATTAGGAAAGTAAATGGGCATAGTCAGCATAAACTGATGAAGAGGAAAACAACATAACCAACCTGAAAACCTTCTATGATAAGATTCCTATCTTGATGGATGTGAGGAGAACAGAGGGTACTCCTTATATTGACTTTTTTGTCTCYCATAACATTCTCATAGACAARCTAACAAAAGATTGACTAAGTGGAGAATGAGGTAGACTAAAATGTGCAGCTGCACTCAGATGATTGTGATAAGTGACACAAAGTCCAGCTGAAGACAAGGAGCTACTGGTGTGCTGCAAGGCTTAACTCTGGAACCAATACTGGTTAGCATCTTTGTTAATGTCCTGGTGAGGGAAMAGAGAGTATTCACAGCAAATTTGCAAGTGACACAGAATTGGAGGGCTGTAAATTTGTGTATTAWTTTGGAGCATATTACAGATGCAGTAACAGGCAGGGTGTATTTACTATTTAGCAAACATAATTATTTGAACAGTTCTCATAATGGGTATGAATATAGGCAACAGCCAAAAAAAGAAAAAGATCAATACAAGTTCTAACTCTTAATCTTACAGTCACTTAATCAAGTACTTGAAGAATTTACTATTGGTATTGTCAGTTTGAGCTATGGGGCAAACACTACGGGGCCCTAAGGACAGTATTATGTCCCATAATGACTATGTGTAATTGCTATGGAYGCATTTTGGACTAAATGTCTGGAATGTTTATGATTCACAAAGGATATTTTTGTATGTCATTTGCATGTATTTGACTGCATCAAAAATGGTTCTTAAAACTGGAATGAGCAGGTTGTCTAAGATAATTTTCTCAATGCCTCTTGAAAGTGCTCTTGGGGAGAGAGCAGGGAAATTATATTTCAGAGCCAATCAGAAGTCCAGCAGTAGCTGTACACATGCTGGGCATCAATCCTTTACTCAAATAGTTGCACTTGTACTTTCAATGAATAAAGAAAAGGGAAATAGAGCTGTTATGAGAAACCCAGATTTTCATTTACAGTCTACATAGTCCTGCTGTTTTCAAATAGTAATTTTAAGTAGTTGTTTTGCACAAGGACATTTAGGTCTGTTATGATTCCAGTAAAAAAAGTCACTTAAGCTCTATAAAGTATCCTTTAAAATATTATGTATTAGAAGTAACACCGTAAAGAAGAAAAGAAGAATACAGATAATCTTACGTCCCTTTAAATGTTAAAAATCCATAGTTATGCAGCTTTCAATAGACCTCTGATGCAYGCTGTGTACACACTGTCCATGGGAAGAGTGACCCCCTTTGCTRTAGGAATTCCTTGAATGAGAATAACTGCATTGATGATTTCTGCTGTCCAACAGRAAGGATGCTCACGTAACGTTTTGCTGCACTTCTGGATAAAGCCAGGAACAGGAACGTGCTGCAATTGCTGGTACCCAGCAGCAGCAGCCTCTGGCAATAAGCCAGCTGCTGTGATCCTTCAGCCAAGGGTTTTGTGCAGCCCAGCRCAGGCACGAAGGCCATGCTGGAAGTGCAGCACAGCACGGCACAGGACTGGGGTACTCAGATAAACTTTTTTGCTGATCACTTACTCTTCCATGTATGATAGCAACCCAGTTGGTATCATCACATCATTAGCTTTTAAATATTCATCCTAATTTCTGCAAAAACAATTTAGGAGACTTACTATATTGATTGTACTCAGGCAATGCCTGTTTCATTGTGCTGAATTGGTTTTGCTATGTTGTGTTTTATGGTATACAAATTTCCCCAGCTACTTCTTTTTCTTTTAAAAGGATTAGCTATTCTTTTCTAATAAATAGAATTCTTTTTCTAATATTCTTTTCTAAAATAAAACATGTTTATGAGCATRGATTTACATTCAATATTTTTAATTGAATTTTAAAAATGTATAACTTTTAAAAGAAATAGGTAGAAAAATAAAAAAAACCAAGTGCTCCAAAATGTACTTGATTTCAGTGTTAGGTTGACATAATATGGAAAGTTGCATTAATTGCAGGCTATCTTAAGCATTTTATTTTTCAAGTTGCGACATAAATTTAATTTTAGCTGTTGTAAGTTAAAATGTTATTTTAGTATTCTAAATATGTGAAGTCTTATCCTGCTATTAAGCAATTGCAAAAAAAAAAAAAGAAACAAAAATTGTTAATGGGAAAAAAAAGTCGTGGTTGCCATGAAACATTAGAGATTCTCAGTCATTTTGAAGCCTGGTAATGTAGTACTTCTGAGGTAAACTTTTCCAGATGTTTTTTACTTCCCATATGAAATATTCATGAAAGAATGAAAAAGCACCCTCAGCCAAGATGAATTAGGTTGTCACTACTAATTGCAGTAGACATGTTAGTTCTTTGTTGCACTGAGAAAATGAGTCCAGCATAAAGTCAGAGGCTTCTAATGGAAATCAGTTCAGGTAACTTCATTTTTGGCTTTTTTGAAGATTATTTTTTAAAGCTTTACAAAGAGTAACAAAGATTTTAAAGATTTTAGAGTAACAAACAAAGAGATCTAAGCAGGCAGGGGAAAGAACCCTGGGCAATCTTTGAAGATAACTTTTTAAAAACATGTCTTTTCTGAACACAGGACAAAGCAAGGAAAGCTTGTGCAAGGCCAAGCTAGAGACACCAAAAGTGAGGCAAATGAGAATTTCAATTGTCACAGTTGGACTTTTTGGCCACTGTTGAGTCTATGCTGTAAAACCTGAACTGTGTTTAATGTTGGTTTAAAATAGAGACTTTTCAGAGGCTAAGGGAACATGCCAGTAACTACAGTAATGGAAGGGCTCAAGCTGTGTTAAACAAGGTGAAAGCACAAGATTTTATTTGCTATGAAGGTGATTGCAGAAGTGATGAAAACAGATAAAAAGTAAAAAACACTTAAGTAGTAGAGCTGTTGGTGTGTATTGAGCAGGAAGCGGTACTGGTGGTGTGCRAACGAAAGTCACTATGAAGAATTGAGAGTTTACTTCAGATTTGTGGAATACTTGTCAGTTTTGAGACTGCAACTTGCTTCAAAATATTTACTATCTYGTGCAGGAGATAGTGGTGGAAATATCTGTGTTTGGCTTAGTCTTTGCTTTTTCCTGTTGCCWGAGACTCAGCAAAACAACTGTTTGGTGAAATATTGAAGGCCTTAATTACAATAATGATTTGGCATTATTTTCCTGCCTCTCCTGTCCTGATTTTTAAGGGCTAAAAGGAGCATGACTGTCAAGATGTTGTCTTGACTGCAGTAATTAATCTGTTTTGCAGCATACAGACTGCTAACACCCAAAGAGGAAATGTATGAGAGGATGCTGGTGACTAGGTTCAATCAAGCATCTCACAGAGGATGYCTTAGTTCTGAGAGCTTCTGCAGAGATACCATTTTGCTTCATTATGCACATAAACAGACTCCTTGACTGAATGGCTCTGCCCATCTTTTGACAGTGTCTTTACTGGCAGGAGGATAGTATTGCATCATTGGGCCTTAAGACAGTAAAGGAAAGAGCATCAAGGAGTGGTGCAAGAGTTTTTAATTTGACTTTRGTTAAGAAAACTGAGTGTCCACTCTAAGTAGGATTAATTATTTGCTATGTTTTTTTAATCCAGGGACCAGATCTTCTTCAGAAAGCTGGAGATCATGAAAGAGTTCTATTTATCAAGCCATAAAGATGATGGTTTGCAAAGCTGTTCAATCAAATCAAAACTTCCACAAGAAGGTGCCTCAAGAGAGATARTCATAACATTCATTTTTCAGGCTTCTGCAGGTATTATGCTTTTAACAAACACTTTMTTGTATGTATGGGCAGCCTGGAGATGTGCAGAGCATCAACATTAAAAAGACCCAACAAAGCTGACTGCTTGTGGAGGTAAAATAAAATACTCGAGTTACAGTATTCTTTGGATCCCCAGTAAGATGAATCATCCATTCTTAACTTTGAAATATGTACTTCATGGACAACAAAAATACCCCTTGAAACTAAACCTTTCATCATCTGAAGCATATTTTTTCATTGGCACATCAGAACAAAAAGAAGTGCCATGGCTAAGAGATTACACCTTTGTCATATCTAAGGAAGGACCAAAAGCAAGTTAYTGTTCTTTCTGTCTTTCTCCCAAGCTAGAACTTTCTATTTTCAGTATAATGTGCAGAAAGCTTGCAAAATAGACATCTTTGGTATATGAATCAAAGTAAATAACCAAGGGCATCCCAATTTCATCTAGCAGAAAGTAATGACTGTGAGGAGAAAGCCATCATTAATCACCCAAAAGAATGTGAAAGAATGGCTTTCTGAGTTGAGAAACAAGAGAGAATCTTCAGAGTTCTGAGTCAACTTCAAGTCCAACATTTTTTGATCTATGGCTATGTCTGCATTTGCAAGTGTAAGGGAGAKTGTGGAGCAAACAGTGTGGTGAGGACTGAGTCAGAACTCTGATTTTATGTTAGATTCCTTTTTTTTTCTTCTATATTTGGGCTTCCATCCCCTATTTTGACTCTAGTCATATATAATGGACTAACTCTGCATAAAGAATTGGAGAGCATTAGTTGTGCTCTTGGAACAAAGCTTACCATTTGGTCTCACCAAAAGAAATGCAGTTCATGCACTCCATGACTCACTTCATGAAGTGATTTACCAAAAAATGGTAACACAAGTGGAGCCATTGACTTCTGCAGAGAAGAGTCACCTCTTTCCCCTCCATAGGGTAGGTCCTGCACAGATCAATCCTTCCCACAAATGCAACAACCATAGTAATGTGGGTAGAAACTGAGTACGATAGTTCAGTCTGGAAGAGCCAATGTCCTCTCTTCAAGGCTGGTGTTCCCAGCTTACTGCCTTAGACAGTTGCTTCCTTATCTTATTTTTCAAGCCAAGGCTGAAAAACGACTTATTTTTATAACTCAAAGTAAATAGATGGTATTCTTAAATCAGTACTGCTGTGGTTGAACTGATAGGAAATGTAATAATCCATATAATTTATAGCAGTCTATATAATTTGATGAAGGTTTCCCTATCTTCCCTGGAATTATAAAAAAAACAGTGTTTCAGTGATTGTCTTGTAAGGTCCAAAGGGCAAAACCCATTCTTTCATAGATGAGGTAATTCCCTGTTTTATTAGAAACTCTGATCATCATTTTCACCTTCAAACAGATTCTTATGGTTTAAAATGTTCAAATTTACCAATATTGTTCCCCCATACTCCAAATTTTCTAAACTTCACAGATCAAATATTGAGTGACTGTGTTTTGTTTAATATTCAGTTGAATCAAATCCTTCATTAAMATATTTGGTCAACATTCCAGTTACRTTTTAAATTTATMTTTCTGTGTACCTCYAAACATCTAAGTTCTCTCTAAATGTAAGATTATCACAATGAAAGCTTGCTGACACTTCTTTTTTCCATTTTTAGTATAACTGAAGCATAAGTTAGTATTTTTAAAAATGGAGTTGAATTTAAGGAAGAATGCCTGGTCAACTGCAGTTCAGAGATTTCCATAAATATCCTGTTTAGTAATATAAATAATTTATTTGGAGTTGTTTTTTGCAGTAGTAAAGAWGAGTGAGGTACATATTGTGTTTGTATGGTCTTTATAATCATATAAGTTATACAGGAGATATTAGAAGTTGATCTTATTTGTGAGCTAGAGATTGGAGTCTCTTCAAGTCTCCTACAAACACTGGTGTTGTGGTTTTATTGAACAAATAATTTTGAGATGTCATGTCCAAAGAAGTGGTTTGTAAAGGACTGAAAAAGAAATTTTCTTCAGAACTTCTGAAGTAGTCACCACCCTATAAAAGAGTCTCTAACTGTTTATTTCTCACTCATCTAGGAAACAAAGCAAAGAAAGAAACAAAAAGAAAAAAAGCTGTTGCACTTTGTACTTTTCTATCCATAGATAGAATTTGAGATTATGATATTTTACTATTGTTTATTATGAACCTGAATGAAATTTCATTCAGGTACTCTGTGCCTTTCAGTGTGCCTTGTTTACTGAAAGGTACAGAATATAGTCAAGCCAATCATTTTTTTATGCACCCTTACATATGTGTRTTCACATTTCACAGCCTTGGACAGAACGATGGAGAGCTGGAAGCTGGAAGGAAATCCTTGTTTAATACAAATTCTTTGTCCAAGCTTACTGTGCCTTCACTGACTCMCTATTAAAAAGATTTTTCCTCTCAAATATTTATAATATGGCTGTTTTTTCATTTAGGTTTTTAGGCAAAAGGCCAAAAAAGGATTAGAATAGCCATAACTGTAAAGAGGACTACAAGYCTTGCCTCTTATTCCACTGTATCGGTTGCTCAAAAAGTACCAGACTGAAATAGCAAAATTACTGTAACAAATCATTAGCTTTGTTTGCGTCTTCCAGGACTATTTTTCACAATTAATCAGCCCAAAACACTTATCAGCTAATTGTTTTAAAATGAATCACTTCACCATTCTCTTTCCAGATACAGCAGTGAAGAAACGATGAAGGGTGGTGATCAACACTCACGTGCTTCACAAGGTAAATACAGCCTGATGAAATGACTTGTGGCCAACCGGTCTTAGTGTCTGCTGCATGCACTACAGCTCATCCTGAACTCATCATCATCTCTTTTTGAGCAGGAACATGCTGGAAGGTAAGCAKACAAATGTAAAAATATAGAATCTAGATGAAGATTTCCTGTGACCCAGCAAAGGCTGTGGCTGAGTGGATGATTCCGCTGCATTTCACTTTCAGGGGTGAGAGCTTACGGCTCTGGTGTGCAGAAGCACCATTTACCTTGCTATGCAAGCAGCCAATTGTTTACATGTGAAAGTGTTCTGGAAAATGACACAATCTTGTTCAGAGAACAGGATGTATCCCAGTCTGTGTCTCCAGAAATGCYGGAGCAGATATCTGATCTATAGCTGTATTAAATCTGAACTTCATAAATTCATAAAAGCAGAGTATGAAGTATTTTCAAATCTACTTGTCCATAATAAACTCCACAACAATCCAACCATTTTCTTCATTAATGAAATAGTTGGAGTTCTGTGTTGTTAAGCAAAAAAAAAAGACGAAARACTGGAAATAAATAAGGCAGGGAAGAAGAAAGGAGTACTGGAGGTGAAACAGGGGTAAGAAATCACAGTACAAAGAGAGAAGAAGGAAATAACAGAAAGCAAGGAAAAGAGACAAGTAATATAATTAAATAATAACAAAAATACATGTTCATTAATGTATAAATTRTTTTCTATAAGCATTTATAAATGTAAAAATATTTTTTCTCTCTAAAACAATACACTGAATATTAAGTAAAAGAATGAATGAAATAAATTGCAATGTAAGATCCAATGTAAGCGAAATAACTTTGGAAATATTATAAATAAAACATTTTGTAAATRCAAATAAAATATTTTAAAATTTCAAAGTGCATAGTGTAACAATTAAGAAGGTTGAGCCATGGGTTTTATGCTTCAGTGGCTTTCAGAGACCTAAAAATAATTCTGAATTTTGTGAGGCAAAATTTTGGGGGATTTTCCAGCTGCATGGAAATTGTGGTAGAATTGGAGAAAGGAGAAAAAAAATAAAACAACTCTTGGACATTAAACACTTCTAAAGATGTAAATGTTTTCATACTTAAAAAAAAAAAAATCAGTAATTAGTCTCAGTCAGATAAAACTGAAAAGAAGTAAAAGTGGAAAAGCTCAAGTTCTCATTTGTGTTTGTGTTTGTGTTTGAGTTGATTTGCTGGATAACACTGAAGGGGTCCTTTACAGAGCCAAGAAGGGCAGTGAGTTCTGGGGGCTAATCCTTTCCAGAGCATGCAGCCTGCCTGCCTTCAGACAGCTTTAGTAAAAGTAATATTAGCCCCAGGTTCCCAAGAGAGCCTTGCAGGGACCCCTACAGCAGCTTCAAGCCAGGACCTTCATGGGCATGTTTTAATCCAGGTCACTAAAGCACCAGAGAGCCTGGAAATCCAGGGACTTGGTAATGCAGGGGACAATCATTCAACCACRGAAATGAAAACTGCATCTCAAAATTTATACTTCAAAATCAGACAGATGACATGGGCTGAAATAAATGTCTTTTCAGGCTCCCCATTAGGTCTGTTCATCACTGCATTGGCAGAAGTTGTTCAGCAGCTCTGCAGTTTCCACCTGAGGCTGCCTCACCAGCCTGAGGAGCTGCTCCTCTTGCACACTGGGGTCTCTCACTGCTGCTGATGCCTTAAAGTCTTGTCCTTCCATTGTTGTTTTTTTCCTTCTTTCTCTTTAGCGTTGCACCTTGCTGTTTTGTCAGTCCTCCCCACATCCCYCTGCTTTCAGTTATTCAGGATGTTTTGACTAATAGCTAGTGTTTGAGGAGTCTGCTTTTAACCCTCCTTCCTTTTGTGCATGTGGTCTTCTGGGAAAATAACAAGAAATAATAATAATTGTACTTRTAATAATGAGCAAAATGTGTCATTCAGAGATCTCCAAATTGATGCTTTTCATTTAGTCCTTCATTTGTTCTTCCTATGCAACTTGAGCAGAACATCTGATCATTATTTAATTTCTAAGACTGCTAGTATAAATCCCACATCTGAGAAGAATGGGTTGTAAATGCCTTGTATCATTCCACACACATTGGTTCACTATTGGGTCTTCTGGGATACATTGTAGAATAATAACATAAATTATAGTCTTCCAGTGTAAAGTGCTCTTCTAAATAATCTCTGCTCTGCCCTTCTCTGTATTTTCCAAGTTTTAGAGCTGAATGTTATAGCAACCAGAAAAAAAGACTTTTTTTTTGCCTTATCTAAGTCTTACATGCAAGCACTATTTTTTTTAAAGTGACGCACAGGCATCAGCTCTAATTGACAAAACAAATMAAAATTCTCAATTAAAAACTTTCCACAGTATTGATTTCCAGAAGCTGGAGATTACCCTTTGTGAAGAGCTATTTGTTGTGTTGAATATTTTTTTTGCATTTCCCAGGAGAATTGACAACCAGCATCTGTTACAGATATAAGGCTATTAAAGGTAGCTTGAAACTGGTACTTAGCAGTCTTCTCCTGCTCCAAAAATAATCAATCTTTTTCATGAACTGCAATGTTAATTGGCTGAAACTTCAGCTGGAATAGTATTTGTAAAACATACTGTCACTTTATACCAAATGAAAAGTTACCGCTCTGTCTCTTCCATCTCAAAACCTATACGTAATTTTCAGATTCTCTTCCTGGTACCATACTTATTTGACAAAAACTCAGAAAAGTCATAAAGTCTTTTTAAACTAAATTTAAAAAGGTATCAACAATACACTTTTCAGTTTTCTACCTTGGGCCTGGAAGCAGTCACTCACTTGTACACTCCAGCTGAAGATTTTCCTCATTTTAATGCGTCGTAATAAGGGACACATTTCAGCAGCCTCTATACAATGCTATTTTCATCTGATTAAGTGTGTATTTAAGCAAAAAATTATAGCTGTTCCATATATAATTAAAGTTTCTTCTATTAGATATTCCAATATTAAGGTTCAGGCCCATTAGCCAAATAAGTAAAGTGAMTTTCAATACTTTAAAACAGTAGCAAACACTGAAATCTTATGGTTATCCATACTACCTAAAAAAAACAGAGGCCCTTCTGTCCAGACATTCAGATAGCAGGTTTACTGAGCAATCAGCCAGGCAATTATCTGTGCTTATTCATGTGAAACTACATCAAGGTCTGCAGGTCATCATCAACATAAATACTTTAGGCTGAAATAAATTTTTACAGCCAGTTCTAGGCAGAAGGGGCCTAAAGGCATGAACTAGCAAGACAGACCCTGGAGTGCCTGGAAGCTCTGGAAGCTCACTTATTCACACTGAGCTATAATTTCTGGCCAGATAGTAGCTTCTTAACAAATTGTTATAGCCCMCACCACCTGCTGTTGCTTTACCGCCCCTCACTCCCAGAGCACTGGTAAGATATGAGGGCGTCTTTCAGAGTGCAATAATAGCTTGTGTCTAGATAAGCAGCATTCAACATCTGAATGCAGAGCAAGACCTTTCACACAGCTCGTGGAGCTGGTTCTCTGGAGCCTCTGACAGCCACCTTTCATTAGGGCAGTGGAATAGCCCCATGACAAGGAGCCACTTGGTGACACACTTGCTGTCACTGCTTGTGTCCACTCCCCCATATCTGTGCAAAAGCCCCTGCTGTCTCCTTACCCAGATTTTCAGCTGCCTCTTGCGAACAGAGCTTCTGCAGCATTTCTTATATCAGCTTCAAATCAGCTATGTTTTRTCCATGGCTAAAGGAAGGAGGATGCAGAGAGCAAAGTTAATTAGCCTATGGCCTTAATCCACGTCTCTCCAGTGAGTTGGCACAGACAGTGAAATTTGTATCCCCCTGCACCTCGTGTGAGCTGGTTTATCAGATTACATGTTCTTTTATATTTAAATGCCATGAAGACACTATTTATAAGCAATTTTTAGTAGAAGGAAATCCTTCCAGTGCAGCACCTCTGTGTTTGGAGCTGCCTACATTTCAGTTTGAAATAAGACAATAKGTCTTAAGTGGCAGAGAAAGCTAGAATACACTGGAGAAGGCCTGAAAGAATAAATATTAGCATTTCCTCAATGTTATGCTCAATAAAGACAYAGAGCCTCCACTGTGATATGAAAAAAAGCCAAAGAAAACCTGAACTGACTRTAATGCTGTTGCTATGCATTGATCAAACATGGCCTAAATTGTTGCAATCCCAAAGATGTAAAGAATGTAGAAATCCCTTAATGTGTCCTGTTACTCCCTAATTTCACAAGTTTATTAGAGAATGAAAATAATGCCCAATCATTTTCATATGATTTCTGGGGCTGCAGTCCCTGAAGTAGAGCGGATCTTTCATAAAACTGGGAAAACTGTCAGTGTACTGGGGAAAAGCATCAGACTGATGTGAAGGATGTGGGGGTTGTCATGCCTCCCATGGCTGGTTGCTCAAGGAAAAGAGGTTTTTTACAATAAAGAAAACTAGAGATTTTTTCTTCATCAAGCCCTGAATTTCTGCTTGATGAAGATGCACCTGCTAATCCCTCCCAGAACCTCTGCGTGTCACTGAGCACACGGAACATGCCAGCCTGCCTGAATTCAGCTGTCAGACATATTTCTACTTGTTTGCCTTCTGCATTTTCTTCTTGCAGCCTTTGTCATCCACATAATAGTGTGAACCTGCTCTTGACAGATTTTTTCCCTTTCTGTTAAATCTGAAATGAAAGWGGGAGTTGTATGACCCCAACACCCAACACAGTTATTAAACCAGGACTAGAGAGAGAAGCAACATCAATCTTCAAAAGAAGTTTTGATAGGAAATAGAGGACTGCTGCATAAGAATAATACCTGCTGATAAAAGACCTGGGGAGTTTGTGCATAGCCAAAAGCTGTTTGTAGCTGCTTTTTAAGCGCATCTGGAGCCARTATTTAGCAGGACACATGCACATGGCAATCATAATAGCCCACATTAAGCTCATCAACCAGCCTGGCTAGCATTGGGCATAAGAGGGAGAGATGATTGCTCTTCAGAAATGCAGGGGTCTCTCTTGTAGCTGCTCTGCAGCAAAGCACAGAGAGCAACTGTTGCTTTTGTAATGGTAGCAAATTCTTCCCAGGACTTATTATGCCARTAGGCAAGTCCAAATCCAAAAGCACATTCAGCCCAGAACAGAATGCATATGACAAAAATGACAGCTATGTTTCTAACATTCAGTCAAGTTTATAACATTTTAAATGTGAGCTGATTGTTCGGTACTTGTAAAAAAGATGAAATTTAAGTCTTCATTAACCTGTGTTTACAAGTTTTGGCTGCTTGACATAAATATAAGAAGTCAATTTGAGCATTTCTGACCTTTCATTTTCCTGGTGGTATATCCTGTGAACGACTTCTATGCTTGGTCACTGATATTTTAACATTTTTATGGYACTTGATTCCATCTTACAAAATACCATTATATCATCTTTCTCTACRAACTTATAAGGAAAACAATAAATTGTTTTTATATTTAAATCATATTCTGCATACATTTTTTAATTTTTTAGCTCAGAGTGATAATTCTTTAACTGGATTTCGGAAAATTTTATAGAGAAATTAATAACTATTTTTTAATAAAGATGTTGCAATGTTTGAAACTTATCTCTACAGGGATGATAATAATACCATCTGTCCTCTGGTTTGTGAGAGACAATAAAAAGATAATTTCATTGAAGTTGGACCACAGATTTATACAGCAGAAGTAATTTCAAAAGAAATTAGACCTAGCAGGATCCTCTTTTCAGGGGAAAACATCAATTTCATCAGAAAATATCACTTTATGAGAACAGTTCTTGTAAAGAGAAAAAAACCCCTTGCATACTTTTCACATCAATATTTTGACAGGGCTTCATCTTTCTAACCCATCTGTCTTGTATTTCAACTCAAAGTGTTTTATTTAAATGTAAACTAATTATGCTTTATTCATATTTAATTGTAGCGGAAACCTTTAAAAGCAAAATTTAAAATAATGGTTTAAAATTGCCTGAAAAAAATTGTTTTGGCATAACTTCTCTTTCATTTAATTTGGTTCTGACCTAGATTAATTTTTATTATGAATAGATAAAAGATAAATGTTTTATCCAATGAGTTATCATAAGCATTGGGAGAACACTATCCAAAGAATAATGAATGTTCTGCTATATTAAAATGGATGATTATAYAAGGAATTAGAGTGAAATACTAACTTTTTTCTTCTTTGTTAGTAAAAGTATACCTTGATGACATTAATTTCTCATTGTCAAATGAAGATGCCTATGTGAAGTATAAAATAAAAATATCTGTTTAAATGTAGTTTCTATTTGCTGAGAATCCAGGGCAACTGCACATAAAATGATTTACTGGGTCAAGACAAAATTGAGGAAAATCAGAGTATGCCTTAGATAATTTTTAATAATCTTCAGTAGACATCATAAAGGCAACTGAGTAATCTATTTAGTCCTTAGCATCTCTGATTTAATTTCCCTCTGAAGCAAGGTTCTGGGCAGTGAAGACTAAAGAGCAGCTGCATGGTTCTGTGGGACTGAGGATACCTTCCCAATAAATTTTTTTAAAACATTATGAAAAGTAAAACTATCTTTAGAATTTCTCTCTAATGTCTTTGTGAGGTGGATGTGAAAGGTGTGAATAGAGCATGAGATATTACTGAAATTTATTTTTCAAAGGGCTTACTAAAGGATTAATGTAATGTTAGATTCTTTCTTATTTACTGTCAGTGTAAGAGGCAGCAGAAGAGAACTCTTGTCAGTATTTGCCTCTAGAAAAGGCCTCATGTAAGTGACTAGAAGGACTCATGTCTTAGAAATCAACTCATCTTTATCTTGAGCAAAGTTRAATACTCACCAGCACACTCTTTGACCAACAATTCTATGACTCCATCCTATTCTTACAGGATCCTGTTCAAGGGAAATCTTGAGGCAAATTACTTGAGAAGGGTTAGGGGACGAAGCCCTTCAGTTTACAGTTGAGTAGGCAAAACAAGAAGTCTTCCATGGTACCATGGGCATGTGTGTTTCCATGTGTGTGCACATGTATATGTGCACATAGAGAAAAGATACCTTTGAAACCTGCTCATATACTTTTCTCCAACTCAAGGCCATTAGAAAATCATACACCACACAACATTTCTAAGAGTAATAATTGTGTACCTCAGCTTTTCAGGAAATTAAATTTTCTGAAATAGATTATAGAATGGGACTTGAAAATATTCTCCTAATTTCTAGCTATATGGTCTGTCACTAAGGGAACTATGTTAAAAGCTTACTGGTGTAACCTCCAGTTTGCTTCCAGATAATTCTCCCCTGCTTCTAATCCTCCATTTGTATCTATTATATATCAAAAAAAAAAAAAATATTGCACTCTCATATCTGATATTCCTTCTGTATTTTGTGAGGAAATAACTTCCACTAATGGACTGCATGAGCAGRTTTACTCTCTGGCACAGATATCTGGAGGATTGCACCTGGAAAATTCTAAGCTCTGGGTCTTTACCTGCTCTGGACCACATGCAGTCCACTGTTTATTGTACAGAAGGAAAATGCAAAGCTTYTAGTATCTTAGCTACGTTTTCCAGAAAAAAGTAGAAAATAGTACTATTAGTACAATGCATATCCTTCCATCTCAACTGGCCTCCACTGAATTAAAATTCTTGTTTTGGCTGCTTTCATCCCAGTCATTTTTTCTCTCTCATTTACTGTGTACTTGAGTTGCTTTCCTGTCTGTGGCATATTGGGCTAAATGAATTGTTCTGTGCAAAAAGAAATCAGATTTTCTTGCAGCAAGCGCTGCTGTGACTTACAGTGAATAATAAAGAATAAAGCAGGCAGAAAAATTACATTGAAGAGGAATCTAGTTTTATCACAGTAAATTAATTTTTTGTGTTTCAATGATTATTAAAAATAAAAGAGATGGAAAAATGTCTGAATTATACAGTGACGTCACTTAACATAATGAACACAACTGAAAAGTACTCTTTTTCTTTTCCATTCATATATTGTAAATGCAAAAAATGAGAGGCTCAACTTTTGTCTGAACTCTTAGAAATATCACCACATTCGTAGGAGCTGTTAAATTGAGCTTCATGATCACTTTGGATTCACTCTGGATGTATAAATGACTGCCCTCATACAGAGTAACTCCTGACTTCATCATACATATMAATTCTCTTAATTCAAAAGCTGCCACACCAGAAGCACTCACTGTGATTTTTGCATTTTATCTGGCTTTATAATACAGACTGAAAGCCTTTCCTGAAGCAATTTCTAGCTGATTGCTAGATGAGTAATTATTAAAGCAAGAATATTGTCAGTATTGATATGTAGCCAAGAGGATCCTTACCTGAAGAAGGAAAACAGCATATGAGAGATGTCACCTTTCTTGTAAAGGTGTTTCAACAGATAAATAGTATTTTAAGCTCTAAATGTGGTTTTGGTAGCTTCTCTCACCAGAGATTATTGAACAAATCAAGATACTGTAGGAGAACATCATAATTTTGGTAGAGTCATAATTTATGAAATGATGGGACGGAACATTGAAAGGTCAAGTTTATCAATAAAAAGATGTTATAAGAACTTCAAAGAAATCTATACTTTTCAATTCATATGTAACTGATTAAAAGCATGTACATAGACCAAGAAAAAATTACAGTAAATATTTAAGAATATTACAAATAAATTGTCTTTGAAAGAGAGAAGATTCTGCTGAGTAAGCTGACAATGAAATGATAGAAACCATCAAGTACACTAGAAAATACTGTAAATGATAAAAATCAGTCCTAACTGAACATTAAACAGCAATAGCACTAAAATAATTGTTCTACTAAGGAAGGGCAGGTCAGGGCAGATAGTTAAGTGACAATATCAAAAGAACTCTGAGTTAATGCTAAAGGAAAGGTACAAAAAGTAATTATTAGAGATTAGCCAACAYTTCCCACAGCAGAAAGCTTTGCTTCCTACTGATCTTCAGTCTTACACTTTCTACAGGCATCCATTTTGCTGTTGACAATAATGAGATACAGTCTATGACTGACTTCTTGTTTGGGGCAGGAGTTTTTCTGCTCCTGAATGCTGTCATTGAAGGCAATAAATATTGAAATCAGGAAAGTGGTCCAGCAGAAAAGGACCTGGGGGTGCAGGTCAACAGCAGCCGAACACRAGCCAGCTGTGCCCAGGTGGCCAAGAAGGCCAATGGCATCGTGGCCTGGATCAGCARTGGTGTGGCCAGCAGGAGCAGGGCAGGGATTGTCTTTCTGTTCTTGGCACTCTTGATGCCACATCTCAAGTGCYGTCTCCAGTTTTGGGCCCCTGACTCCGAGAAGGACATTGAGGTGCTGGAACAAGTCCAGAGAAGGRCAACAGAGCTGGTGAAGGTTCTAGAGAGTGAGTTCTATGGGGAGCAGCCAWGGGAGTTGGAGTTGCTTGGCCTGGAGAAAAGGAGGCTCGTAGGAGACCTTATCACTCTCTAAACTACATGGAAGGAGGCTGTAGCCAGATGGGGGTCAGCCTCTTCTCCCAGGCAGCAAGTGACAGAACAAGAGGAAATGGCCTCACACTGTGCTAGGAGAGGTTCAGCCTAGATATCAGAAGGAATTTCTTCAATAAAAGGGTTTTCAGGCATTGGATTAAGATGCCCAGGAGGGTGGTGAAGTCACCATCCCTGGAGGWGTTCAAGAAAAAAAATGGATGTATCACTTAGTGCCATGCTCAAGGTTCATCTCAAAGGATGATCTCAGAAGTCTTTTCCAAACTAAGTGATTCTRTGATTCTGTGTTATTATAGGATGTATCTTAGCCAGTAAATTTTCCTAGCTAAAAGTCTCAGAAATAGAAATGTAAAGATCACTCTCCATTAATTTGCAGATAATTTAACATATAAGAAATTATTTGATATTGAAATGTCATCACCTGACCCGCACTGTCCTTATCTCAGCATGACTTGTTTTCAATGACATATACGCAGGACAAATTTTCACAAGAATCGTCAGAATACCTATCCAGATAGTTTGTAGATAGTTTGTAGTACAATAAAAATCTATATTGCAATGTGACCCAAAGATCTGGGCTCACTAAGTAGGAAACTGCTCAGGGCTGGCTGAYAAGAACTGAAACTTTTACTGACTTACTCCTTGTTAGAGCAAGTATCATAATAGGCAATGGAACAATCATCTAGGGGAAGTATTCAGAAGCCAGAAAAAAACCAGATTTTAGGATATCCTGTCAACAGTAATTGAAAAAACACTGGAATTTCCCATAGTACCAGGAATAAATTTGGACTGGTACATTGAAAGTCAGACTGCTCTGTGTGTAGGACTCAATCAGTGTGTTAAATCACATTTTAGATACACGTTTCCATATGCCAGTCAGTTGTCACTAATAATTTGGCCAGCATGAAACATCTTGATTATATTGCAGAAGGGAGACTGGAAACTAATTGAAGTGGAAAAAGATATTCCTTTCACTGGGGAAATAAAGAAGAAAGGAAATATTAGATTTTGTGATGTCATTCTCTGGGCTTCCTATTTCAATAAAACAGATGGTTTATAAACAATCAGATTTGAAATGTAGCTCTAGACTAGACTTCTGCCATCTTYTCAAAAAATTAAGGCTAAAAACAATGTTAAGTTAACCACTCTCTGAAACCTTACCATAAAGAAGAAATATATTATATTATGGAAAGTAGTAAATTAGAAGTAAAATAAATTAGAGAAGCAAGAACTGATACTTATCATGTAAAAAAAATATTTTTGAGAAGCAGTTCCTAACATCCTATGAAACTCACTGCCCATACCTAATACTAATAAAGATTTAGTTTTATATGTGCACAAGGCATCAACCTGTAATTTTCTGCTGGATGCCTGGGAGCATGAGTGCTATTCCATAAGCACACAGGATTTCTGCTGAATGTCAAGGTTTGAGCTCAGCATGCTTTAAGGTGTGCCATACTAGCAGGGAAACGACACTGGTTCTCAAGAGAACAGGGACTGGCCTTGGGGGCAGAAGCCGCTAAAAGCTGCTACAGAAGTGCTGCCACAAGGAAAAAAGGCCTTCCAGGTTTTAAACATCAAAAGAAAGTTTGGGCTGACATACATTGACCCGTAACTTAATAGGATTTAAAGGCTGAGGTAGAGTGAAATTGATCTACTGTGCAAAGTCCTAAACCCCACAGAAATCACGGCCTTTTGTTATTGGTGTGAGCATGTATTACACTCAAAATATTGTTTATGGGCAAAGTAGAAATACACATGTGTATACCCAAAGTCTATAATGTACTGCTACTATAGTAACACTACTGTAGTGGAAATCTTTAGGATCTAGTAAATAATAGWCTAGATTCTGAATAGTAAAAAAACCAATAATAATACAGAATAATACCAATAATAATACCAATAATAATAATATAGAATTTTTATATACACTCAAGTTACTGGAGTAATTTTCTGGGAGGAATGTAATATTCATTCTGATAGTTTCTTTACTTTTCTGATATTTTACTTTTAACTTTTCTTTAATCTTCCTAGATTCATCTTTATGTKTTTACTATCACACTTTTAAGCCTTTTTTTATTTCTTGTTTAATCTGCTCTCTGTATATAGCTGAGTGGTCTATATATGATTCATTTTATACATGCTAGATACTACTTCTTTTTCTCTTTGTGACATTTGAAACTAGTTTTGTACAACTCTACCTTTATTATTTTTTTTTAACAGAGTATCAGTGATATATTTATAGCTATGGGATTTCCATCACCAAACACGTCTCCCATGTSTGTGCCACATCCTGTGGCTTCACTACTCAATAACCCTGCTGGTGTGTCAGACATGTATTTCTCTACATTACATCATTATGTCAGAGTCATAAATATCTCATTCTACTTACAAAAATTGCTGCTTGCTGCTACCTATGTAAAACTGTGATTGTGACACACAAAGATGATAAAACCAAAATAAATTCAACACAAACATCATGTCAATTACAGAAATTAAAAAMCAAGTAAAACAAGTATGACAAAGCTGCAACAGGTGAAGAAAAGTTTGAACTCAGCACAGCTCTCAAGCCTCTGTCCTGAGACCTTGGAAATTCATTACAAGGCTTGTGGGCTCTTGCTGGTAATGGCAGTGTCCTATTACAGRGCTGCATGATTTCACAGGGCCGAGATACAACCCGCTTTGTAGAAACCATGGTCTAAGCAGAATGAGATTTATTTGCATGCAACTTTAGTGGGCACTGGCATTTGATATGGTTTTATTTCATGATTTAATTAGCTATAGAAACTACTGCATAGAAAAGAGGTTTTGCATACAAATTAAGTTTCTCTTTGGGAACTGCTACAGCTCTGCAGGACTCAACAGGTAGCAGACTTTGYGCAGTGTTAGTGCAGAGGGGAGAAAGGAATGGACATGTCTCTTTCAATGCTATCACTTGCATATGACCAGTGAGAGAGCCTACACTCTGCAGTGGCAAGCCCTGATGATAAAGCAGTTCTCCTAAACCTGCAGCACCGTGGAGTTATCACTGGTTATCACTGTATTATCACATCAGATACAAAGAAGGAGGAGTCAGCCTCAGTCTGAAATCAGCCAAAATTGATTTACTCTGTCAGTGCTCAGACCATTTCTTGATCAAGTTAAGAGGAAGACTTGTATTAGCTTCAGGTGAATTTGGACAGTTCCCTCTTTGACAATTGTAGAGATTTGGCAGCAATATTTATAATATTTTCATTTTTCACAAGCACAAAGAAAAATTATGAGCAGTTATTAATTTTCCACAGTTGTAAAACTAAATCACAGAATAAGTAGCTATTAAGGGATTTTTAGTAGTAAGTGGTGTATAGAGCAAGCCTGGAAATACTTTTTAACCCTGAAAATAAAAATCTGACTGAAAAAAGCCTTACTTACAGGCCCACAAGATCCTAAAATACAGGCATGGTATTAGGAAGAAGTATTTTTGTTTTAATTAAAAAAAAAGGACCACACCACCACCTGCTTTATGTCTTTATTGCTCAGTTAATGCTAAGAAAGTAACTTGACTCAAGAGATGCTCTAAAAGTGTAAGTCCCAAATAAACCTTATGTACATATATTCTATATTATTCCCTGATTATTTCTATTCCTTTATAAGTAGACTGAAWATTCTTTCCTATCATAATAAATTTTCAAACCTTTTTTTATTTTGTGACTACTCCTTTTCCAGTGGATCATAATTCCTATGCAAATGTAAATCATAACTAAAATATGTTGCAGTGAACAAAATCAGTCCAGCTGGGTGTTCCAGTTCTAACTCTTTCAGATGTACAGCAAATTTATCTTTGATTGTCTCTCATCACTTCATTGACTTTGAGATTATACTTATTATTTTCTGAATAATAAATATTATTCTGAGTTGTTTCCTAGTATGTATTCTATTCCTTGCTGGATGAAAGTTTGGTGAGGTTAGTAGAAATACAAACCTCATTCCTGCTCTCTGACTAGCATTGACATGAATGATGAAAGTAGCTTATCAATTAATATGAAATACAAATGCATCCAAGCAGAACTACACCTATACATAAGATTATGCCATCTTTACACTGGTTTCTACCAGAAGATCTATGTGAAGGAAGCCCYGGAGTTTAAAATTTTCCCTGTTGAAGTAGTAGCAGAAAATAACTGGAGTTTCTGATGTGTTGGGTGTCCTGGTCCCAGCCAGGGCAGGGTTAATTTTGGCAGAAGCCAGGATCTCCCGTCCAGGCCCTGGAGCTCATACTATACCAGCTCAGGTCATTGCCGAGGGCRGAAGGAAGGGACTCTCCTCCAGGGAGAATGGAATACTTGTGGTTGGGTAATGTGGGTTCTGAGTAACCACATGTTAATTGTTTGCCTGTCTTGTACACTTTGGAATTGATATTGTAGCTGTTACTGTTCATTTTCTTATCTCAGCCTGTCATCCTTACCTTTTGCACCTCCAATTCTCTTCTCCATCCAGTTGCTGGGTGGGGATGAGGAGAGAGCAAGAAGTAGTGCATTGATTCRGTGGGAATGTTAAATAGGGGAATACCATTCCTAAATCACAACGCTGGGGTATGTGGTTGCAGTGCATCTCTTGGATGTTGCCTAGAAATCTTTGAATTGCAGATGGACCCGAGGCTCCTTGGCTGCTGTAGGTCTGTCCGAGAAGTATTTTGAACCTTACCAAGGAAAAACTTGTACTTTCAGACAACAACTTGAGTATTTCTTTTTTTTTTTCTCTTGAAGTTATCTCTGCAATGACAGATAGGACCAAGTGGCAAGGAGGATGGAAATAGGAAGCCCTGGGAGACTGAAGACGCAGAAATGCTCAGCACAGCAGACATTCAATCTTTGAACTGTTAAACACAGCAGCACAGTTTGGGTTTAAAGTACACAGGGCCTACTTCTGGCAGAAAAACAATCACATTGTCCAGAAGCAAGATCATTCTTCATTTTGTGGAAGAATGGTGGTATTAATTTTTGAAACAGACAAAGGGAATTAGCTGTCCTGTCAGCAATGGTATGAAACCAAAACCTTGCTAAGATAAGCTTCCTTCTCAGCATTTCTCATAAACTAAATGAAGCGCTGACTTTTGAGTACTCAAAAAATTAAAGAAAGAAAATTTAATTTGATCTTTTTGTCCTTTGTTGCAGGAATTTGACCATTTGCTCTGAGAGCAGATGGATTGTTGAGATGCCTCTGTGTACCAGCCTCCATTGTCTGTTTAGGAGAGATGTGAACCTGAGATGAGATTATGTGGTACTTTATTCACATCTCTGAGTTTGACATGCTCTTAAGCTCTGGTCTCTCAAATTTTAATCTATCTTCAGAAGAAATTTCTCATTCCTTGCCACTTACATTAGGAAAAAAAAATCTACCTGAAATGCAAGAAAAAGTGGTTTAGAGTCACTTGAAGCTATGGAACAAAGCAATTCAAAACTGCACAGCCCATTATTTTTTCAAAACAAAAAGCTTCAAAGTGCTGTGCCTCAAATGGAGATGATGTGGCCATTTGTAAGCTCTACTTTTAGTGCAAGAAATGGAACATGGTGTTGGGATTCGTTCATAAGCCATAAACTATTCTGTTTGATTTTAAGTCCTTCCTAGTTTCTCCTATTTTTTTTCCAAAAGAGAAAGGCTGTAGAAGTTAATCCCAGACTAACCCCACCATTGCAAAAATCTTCAATACCATCCTGCAGCCCTTTGTTTCTAAAACTAAGTTATGTTCCTGGAAAAGAGCAGGTAACTTCATTTTTAGGCAAACACTTTTAAATCTAACCTTTTGGGATGCAACTCTATTCTGTCTAGAATAAGGAAGAATCTTATTTTCTCCTGTATATAAGTGGTCTGTGGCACTTCTAGTGACTTTTAGTCCATGTCTTTCTCAACTGATAGAGTGAGACTAACTAAGCCAGGGCTTTGATGTGAATCTACCTCTCCTACCATTCTTTCTAGAGAAAGTCTAAAGGCCTTTAACTACAAATAGCCAAATCAGATTACCTTAGCAACAGTACACTTTTCACATAGCAAAAGCTCAAAGTGAGGAAGGTAAAATGAAAATCAAAGTTAATAAACTTCATGCCACAGAAAATTCCATTAAACATCTTCATCCCAGAACACAGTCCATGTCCTTGCTTCCAGGGAGTTACACAGAAGCTCCCGCATGGCAGCAAACTGCTACCTAGGGAATTTCTTTCACACTGTTATCCTTTCCAGTCCCTGAGATTGAGCTTTCATAGACACATCAAACAAATCTTGGAAATATTCCTGACCCCTATAAGTCACTGATTTGCACAGCCAAACTTGCAGACCAGTCACTGACTCTGCTTGGTGTCAGTCAAAGCCATCCCTGAAAAACCCTGGGTGCACTTCCAGACCAAGCACAACTGATGACCTTTCCCAAAAGAYGCTCTGGACCCAGTCACCACATTTCAGAAGGTCAGAGGGTCTCACAGTGCAGACAAGGCTGCTTCATGCCAGCTGAATGCAGTGCCAGAGAATGGTATGGCAAACATCAACATAGGCTTAATCTCTCCAGAGACTCTGAAGTCTCTGCAGAGCCTCTAAGCCTCAGCCACCACACAGGTACTGATGGATCTGCCCATCACACTTTGTGGCTCCCTCCCCTCATGACCAGCATCCAGGGCAATCTCTATCTCCAGTCCCAGGGCTTCCAGCACAGTCAGTATTTTTTTAAATTTACCTATCAAACTAGTGGACAAAAATAAGCAATTGCTGKTTTTTTTTCCCATTTATATATAGAATCAAAGTGGGTAATGAGTAGTGGGGGTCAATTCTGTAACAGAATCTCTGTCCATAGTTCACTTACCCAGACTAACACTGGGTGTTGATTATGCATAAATGAGCATTTTCTCTCAGGTTTGGTAAGCACTTTGTGAAGAAAGAGAGAAGGAAGAAATATTGCTGTGTCAGACATGATTTGCCTGCTGGGATCATCTCACCATAACCATGAAGAATCCTAAGGCATTCATAGTGCTTAGGTCTGCCATTACCACTATCTACAGCAATTTGAGAACTGAGATATCTGACTTAAATAAATCTTTGGATATTATGAAATATTTGTGTGAAACTTACTGACCTGTGGTATATAGAAGGTCAGACTAGATAATATGATGTTCTCATCTGTCTCTTCCTTCAGCAAAACTGACATTTCAAATAATGTTTTGTTCGAAATATGTTCGAAGCACTGATAAAATCCCCTTGTGATGTAACTTTTCAAGGAACTCTCCAGGCCAACCCACAGTTATATCTTATATGATTATCATAAATCGAGCATCTACTTCCAAAGAATATTCAGTTATGTGAGAGCCACAAACAAATGARAACACCAATATATCACACTTCTCAAATCAGATAGCCACTAAGAAAGCAAGACAACTATTATTCAGGGCTCTGGAATTCTGAATAAGTTAAAAGAGAGAAAACCTCACAATAAAGAATTCAGTATAAGAGATGGAATCTTAACATGACTTTATACCCTGTGTGGAGGTGTTTTATATTAATTTATTTTTTCCTTTTCCTTTTTTATTGAATCTGCTCTGATGTTTGATGAACATGAATAAGGTTTCATTAAAAAGGAACATATAGAAAAAAATGAAACTGTCTTTTAACAAAAATTTTAAAATGGGAAGTCGTGCTGCAACTACAGCAGAGCATGGGTATACACTGCACTTTAAAGAAGAGAAATTATGTAGGTATAATGAGTAAACAAGATGAAACGCTGACAGAACTGACTAGAAAGAAATCTTTTTCAAAGGTGATGTATCCATTCTTCATGCAATGGATATTAATCCTATTTTGAGGTGATCTCACTTCTTTCTTTTGCCTGTACTATTATTCCAGGTTAATGGTTCTCTCTTGCTCAAACAAAGTACAGTCTTTTTTCTTGCATTTAGTCTCGGTTTTTGTTGGAAGAAGCTACAGTACAGAGAGAGGAAGATAAAAAATTCATTAGTGACATGAAAGAATCTTTTTTTCAKGTCTTTGTCATACTGAAACTGCAGAATTTGAAACAATGAGTATATTTTCTTCACATACATCAAATCTTGAAATCTTGAAACCAGTTGAAAAACATATGAAGATATTYGGACAGGTCTGCAAATCGGGCCAGAGAAGCCATGTGAATCCAGACTGAGGGACTGGGTTGTATRTGAGAACATGTTTTACAACAGTTATTTTTTAAATCTTTGGAAAAAGAAAAAGAATGATTGAGAAAAAAAATTAGTAAGCTTTAAAGCCTTTGGTAAAGAGGATCCTGTGATTTGGAGAGAAGCCAGAACAAACTTCTGGAAAGGCAAAAATTGGTGAGAGAAATACCCACACCAAACGAGGGAGCTGCGCAACAGGAGCAGATATCTGTAGCATCMTCTCTGCTGCTTCTGCTTACAGCATGTCTGGAGAGGGATTAGCGGTAGTGGGGAGTGGGATACATGGCTCAGGTGCCCCAAATGCTTATATGTCCTGATCAATGGTGTTAGGAAAGGACTGTGCCATAAGGAAGGTTTTCAGGTCTCCTCTAGGAAGGCTGCGGGCRAATTATCAGTCGATGCTTTTTGTGTTCCTGCCTGGAAACAGGCCTTGCTGGAGCACTAAGGTGAAAGAAGCCTCTTTGAACAGAAACACTGAGATTTTGGGGAGAATAAAATAATGAGCRAGATGAAGTAGGCAACAGGAAGAGCAGGCTGAGTCATACAGTACTTAGAGACTTCTATGCACACAGTTATCCATACACCCACTGAGGCTGGCTTGGTAAAACTCCTACTACTCTTGACTACTTTTATAACTTCCAGTGATCAGATCTGCCCTGACTTTAAGTGTCTTCCCTTTACTGAATTCTAAGGGGTTTCTTTTGTTAYGAATCTCTCATTAGGAACTCTGTGAGGTACTTAATCTTTGATACTTCAGAATGGAGAAAAAAAAAACAAGAAAAAACAAGATATTATTGCAACACAGAAGAGAAGACATAACTTTTGTACCAYCCAAATATAAGGAATAATTTCAGACTTTGTGGAATAAGATATGAAGAAAAAGCCACGAAGCAGGAGATGAAATAAAAGTAGAAGGAGCGTGAACCCAATCTAGAATTAATCTAATTTTATACAGGGGACATGACCATACCAATTACTTTAGAAAACTAGTTATAGATTTATATCTACTTTATAGATGTATATCTGTTTAATACCCATAAAATTAGAATACATAACTAGGAACAAAAAGGCCTAAGGTTAAAGACTTTTCTGGTTGACTCATGGTTTATAACTGAACTTGAGATCTRAAACCCAGGACTACAATTTGTCAGCTACAGTAGCCACAAGACCTAAGCAAGTCTAAGCAGAAAGAAATTGATGTATTAGCTAGTTACAATATTTAAGGTGTCTCTATTCTTAAAATAAGCAAAATTATGCCTATCTCACAGAAGAGTTGGCACTGTATGTTGTCTCTTGAGGATGCTTGTCAAATACCAGCACTGCTGCTAAAACAGAAAGTTCTGGCTACTCCTGGTAGTATCCCCTAAAGGCAAACAGCAGTGTCTTAAAGTAACACTTATAAGAAAAGTGAAATAAGTTTCTTAAGCATTGAGTAGCACACTCAGAAACATTTAACTTTTTATTTTTCCTTTGCTACTGCTACTGGTTTCTTAAAATGTGTATGTCTGCATGTGCATTGTTTCATAATGAGAATTTTTCTGCCTGTATTTCCATGCCTACCTAAATTTAACAACATACACTGTCATTCCTCTGAAATTATAAAGATGAACTGATTTTGATCTCACTGCAGAGATTTTTCACAAATGGTTTTTCAGCACTCTGTGCATAAAAAGACATTGATTTTGATCAGCCTTTGATCAGGTGGAGTTATTTGTACTTATTTAAACTGAAATGTGCTACTGAATCAGAATATCAGAATAATGTAGAAAGCWAAAAAATATACAAGGCTGTGGAGGATCAAGCATAATTTTTGATATTTCATTGATCTTTGTAATCAAGAAAGATATAGTTTTTATTCCATCATCTCTATAGAAGTATCAGARTTTTTCCTTCAGAGTATTGACTAAAATATACTTACCCAGTGAAGCAAAATTTAGCAACTGCATATCATCTGATTGACTTTCACCGCTTGAATTCCTAAGACTAAAATAGTAGAATAGAAAGTAGTCTAAGTAGTGAAATACTTAGACTTAAATCATTCTTATTTACCATCATCAGAACTGGAGACTTTTCCAAAGTCCTTTATATAATTTTGCTTTAAATTCCATACTCCTCCAATATACTTGAAGCAAACAACATGAGGAAATAATATATGACTCCTATGATGTAAAAACTCACTAATCAAGTAAATAAAAGTGGTTAAATATATTTTATAAATGGTATTTAAAATATTGAAATGTTGACACCAAGTAGTCTTAAAAATAAAATCTAATTAATTATAAAGTTGTTGCTACCATTTTTCTTACATGAATAGTTATAGGAAACATCCACCAAGTCTTTCAAAAAGTAAAAAGGAAAACATTGAGACCGTAAGAGTAATTATCCATCTGTGGAATTTTAAAATTTTATTTTGTAGAAAATTTATTTAGAAATTAGTGCTGGTGAATTTATTAAATGTCCATTGGTCTGGTTTTCTTGTCAACTTTATGATTTATGAAGTGAATTGGTATTATGTAATTAATTTTTATAACTCAAAGATGTGACTCAAGATAAAACAATATTACTCTTATTATTGACTATTTTTCCCCTTACTTTATATAGCTCTCTTTCAGTTATGAATGTGTTTACCTTTCCCAGTAATTTCACAAGCCAAAATAATCTGCACAAAACCAGTGATTTAGTCAATTATTGAATGTACTGAATTAAAGCCACTCTCCAAGCTTGCTGCATTCAAAGAACATTGTCATGAAAGGGATCATGTACAGCCTTTTGACAGTGCAACTCACAAGATTCTGGTGAAATTATAGTAATCCAGATTGAGGTATATAATTTATACTGGTCTTCAACACAGAAAAGAAATGAAGACTCCARGTTTTATTGCCCTGTCATTGTTAAAAAATAATTTAAATAACCAACAAGAATTTCTTTATTATACTGAAATKGTACCACTTCAGTCTAACTCTGTCTAATAGTACACTTCAGTTACACTAAATCAAAATAAATGGACAGAAATAGTTCTGATGGCTAGGGCAGACTAACAGGATATCCTTTTTCTTGTTTTTCTTTCTGACTCTCTCCTCCTCTGATCCTATGTTGCTTAATATTTCTAGTACAGGTTTTAATGTCAGAACTGGAAAGGAGAACTATTAATGCACTCAATTTTCWTTGCTGGAGTTTGAGTGGGAGAAATGCAGTGCATGTTGTCTACATGGCTGTGCAAATCCAATACAAATATCCCAGTGCCTATCAATGTGCTATTCAGAAAGCATATTTAAATGTTTTTAGAGAAGGAAATGGATATGGAACCATGTCTAGTTATTAATTTTCTTTCTAATTTCTTGCTAGCAAATGATACAGAATGAATTTTTTTTCTAATTTAGTCTCTATTGTGATGAATTTAACTGTGTTTTACATTATTGCAGCACTTTAAGATTTGTAATTATCCATTTATAGAAAGAAGAAAAGAAAAAAATGTAAGCATAAAGATTATCTTTGGTACAAAGAATTTACAAGCTAAACCAAGATGATGAACAAGGCAAATAGTGAGTGTTTGGAAATACTGAGAAAACAGTGACTAGTTAACTAGTCTAGTTAAGTGACTAGTTTAAAGTCTTAAGATGCTGCTAGGTGGATACATGATTTATACAAATACCTTGGACACTTCTTGCTCAAGTTTCATAATGGATCATAGAAGATAGAATCTATGAATTTCAGTGGTTGTCTCCTGCTCGTTACAGAGAAGCATTTTCATGCTAATACTATAGTGAAATTAAGAAACATTTGCTGTCATTGTCCAGGTAATTTTGCTAATTCACTTTGGACAAAATGTGTAAATGTGTCTTTGTTGGATGATGCATTATGGTGAGACATTCCAGGAATTACTCTTCCCACAAGGCAGTCAGCCAGTGAGAATTCACCATGGACTCTGCCACATTGATACTTTTTGCTCTTATTAGTTTTCATAAAATTAGCTGGTTAATTCTGAGCATAATAATTTAATTTTTGTGTGATTCTAAAGGCTACCTTGATCCTAAAATTACTTTCTTAATTCCTTTCCTTTCAAACTTTTCTGCTGTTCTAAATATGGTCTGTAAGGTACAACCAAAAATCCATCAAATGTTAATTTTAAAGAGAAAGATGTGAGTTAGCTCTTTAGAAAGCAGTGGTTTTTTGTTTTGCTACTCTTCCCTGGCTATAATGTTCTTTATCACTTCATAGCATTTTACTAGACAAAACTGAGACCAGACTCTTGCTCCCCTGCTAAGATAGTCCTGGGGCTGAAGTGCAAACGCAAAACAAAATGGTGTCTTTGAGTGTTTTCTGAAGATGTAAAGATTTTGATCGTATTCCTATTTTGAGAACATTATTCCAATCTTATRTTAGGTGCAATGAAGATTCAAGATTTTGGTTGCTATTGATAAGATGTACAGTCCAGGACATATCCTCAAGTGTCTTCCCAGAATTCTGTTCACAAGGAATAATGTATTACCCTGGAGGTAGTCTTCTATCTGTCTGTCTAAACCAGTAAAAATAAGAAGTCAACATTACCAAGCATTTGCTTTTTACTTTGCTTTCAAAGCAAAGCACAAAATATAGAATCATAGAATCATTAAAAACCATTGAGTCCAATCATTGACCCAGCACTGCCAGGTCTTCGCCTAAACTTTCTCTAAGTGCCACATCTACATGCTTATTGAACACTTCCAGGAATAGTGATTCCATCACTTTCTAAGTCTGTTCCAATTCTTGACCTCCCTTTCAGTGAAAAWTTTTTTCTTAAGATCCAATTTAAATCTCCCCTGGCACAACTTGAGGCTGCTTCCTCTTGTCCCATCACTTTTTACATGGGAGAAGGGGCTAACCCCCACCTGGCTACCTTTCTTTAGACAGTGGTAAGGTAAGTTTTCCTCTGAGCCTCCTTTTCTCCAGACCATCTTCCTCAGTTTCACAACATGGGACTTGTTCTCTAAAGTCTTGACCAGATCCATTGTCCTTCTCTGAACATGCTCCAGCACCTCGATGTCCTTCTTGTGGTGAGGGACCCAAAACTGAGCACAGGATTTAATGTGCAGCCTCACCAGTGCCAAGGAGAGGGAAATGATCATGGCCCTGGTGCTGCTGGCCACATTTTYTCTAATGAAGGCCAAGATGACATTGGCCTTATTGGCCACCTGGGCACACTGCTGGTTCARTCCAACATCCTTTTCTGCTGAGCAGCTTTCCAGCCATTCTGCTCCAAACCTGTAGCATTTTATATCTTCCAGTTCTTCCAACCATGTTGTATTATGGCCAAAAACGATGCTCCTTATGAGTAATTTTAGATGAATGACCTTTGTAATGTCCAAAATGATGGTACCACAGACAGCGTAGAATGGCTGAAGTGGGAGGGATCCTGAAGATTGCCCAGACCAAACATGGCACCAACCACAGCTGCCTGCAGCAGGTTGGTCACCTCTGTTGTATTTAATTGGGCTTATGGCTCTCATGAAGAAATCCAGCTCTGCACACATAATCTCAAGCCAAAACTAAAATATTTGTGGAGTAAYAACTTGGCACCTCACCTTTCTCATATACTTGAGTTACCCTCTGATGAAATATTTTGTCTTTTTTAATTAAACAACTGCTTAAATTAATTAAACAACTGGCTTAAAACAATTTCCTTTTACAAGTTCTCTTTCTCATAGGGAAGTCTATTTTTCCTATGAGAAATGGATGACAGGAAAAGCTGCAAGTTCTCTAAAGGTTCTCATCCTATTAAATACAGTCAGTTATTCTCACTCATATGCAAGTATTATTTGTGTCTGTGCTGAAGACTGCCCTGATTATTGTGAGAATCTGGTCTTTTGATTCTGGGAATGAATTATTAGTGAAGATAATTGGTTTTTACCGTGTGGTTGTTTGACTATGTGAATGGATGGATTGAACTTCAAAGCCAGGTTATATTCTCTGTTCTGCTTGGTATGAATCCAATTTCAGTCAGAAAAGATAAGCAGCGAAGTCATTTGGTGCCTTGTCACTCTCATGTCTGTTGCTGATGCAGTAATAATCTGTTACTTGTTGAGGAAAACATAAGAGAAATTATCTTTTTGTTTTGTAGGCAACTGATACCTGGCAATATGTGAGTGCCTTGAACAACATTAATATGCAAGAAAAAGTATTAAAAGAAGAATAAAGTGCAGAAAATATTTGCAATTCTGAAACTAGTGGATATGCAAAATATTTAAAAGATCATGTTGTTCAGAAACAAGAACCCTGTTCTTTCATTATCAAATTTTTACTCTCTTGACAGCTACGGGAGTCAAGGMTGACAACACAGAGATGGTGTAACTCTTCAAAATGCATCTTACATGGTTACACCTGGARCATCCTCCTCTCAGTAGCATCTGCTGCACTCCCAAACGGATCCCCATGTGCAGTGTGCATCCACCTAGGAAAGCATGAGGCACTGGTGACTGGCAGCATTCCTGCAGGCTCAAACACTGAAAATTACTTCACAAGATGGGTATGTGACAATTTCTGTACTTGCTATGTCATGTTCCTAAATACCAAAAAAACCCAAAGCCAAAACAAAGACCAAACCARACAAAACAAAAAAACCCCAYCCAAACAAAAACCCCAACACAAACCAAACCAAACATAACAAAAAACCCCAACAAATTAAACAAAAAAACCTCAAGCCCACAAGACCAGAAAAAGATCGAAATGGGGAAAAGATCTTGTAGATTTTTTTWAACAAAATCTTACTTAATTTGTATAAAGCAGCAGATTACGTACTGAAATCTGAAGCATTGGGTTTTGAGAGCATAAGAGTTTGTGGAGAGAATGATAAGAAAGGTGAATCTGTCTTTTCTCCCTGAGTGGAAGCTCAGAGAAGTAAGAAAAGATGGAGAATTCCAGCAGATACTAATTACTACCTCAGGAAAACTGAGACCCTTCAGCTCCCTGAAGATCCCTGAAGTCCTTCTTTGCTTCCAGAAGAAAAGTGTGCCATGCTGAGCTGAGACATGTCCATTTCTCATCTGTACAAATATCAAGGCAGTAGAAATGGAATTTTCTCCTCTTTTAGGGGARTTTAGACACAGAAAAGCCATGGTGGAATTAATCTCCCCCAGTTTTAACTAACTAATGGATATCTAGACTAAACTGGTTTTAAGTGCCCTTTTTTTTTTTTTTCTGAGTGATGAATAGAGAAGGGATGCTTTGCTCCAGTACAGAAGTGTCATTACCCATAGAGCATAACTATACAATGAATCTGATTTTCAGTGATTTACCATCTTTTTACTTTGATTGTTTTGCTGTCTTTCATGTAGGTTTCTTAAATTTTTCTTTGTTGTTATGCATATTCTAAAAGGTGCAAATGGTAGGATTAGGAAAAATACATAACATTTCAAAAACTCTGCAAAAATAAAAAATATTAATTTAATTAAGCAATCTCAATGATGTTMATTGTGTAGGACTCTCATTCAAATCAATGAAAATGTATGTTCATAAACCTGTAAAAAAAATCTATGGGGTCTAATTAGAGGGAGCTTAATTGCCTCTAGTAATAGCACACTGAAAAAWAATTTCAAAGTGTTTCCTATGACTGTAGAAATTGATTCAAAAATTCTATTGCAACTTGTTAAAACAGAAAGGAAAGCTTTCAGTATTTCTTATATTAGGAGGCATTTATAATTAGTGGCATGTTGTATTTCATGGACATAAAGTTTTCATAGCATTTTTTAGATATGTTCCTCTCTCTAAAAATAAAGTATAGCTTTCTCTAAGTGAGTTACAACATGAAATATGTGTGCAATGTCTTATTTATCACCACATTTTTTATGTACAATGCATTATGTATTATTCACTGTAAAGATTTTTTTAAAGATTTATAGACCCATTCTTTTGCAAAGACTGCATAGTTTCCAGAGCTATGTTTTTCTACATGAAGTTTACCTGTTGCTTGTATGGATACAATTAATGATGATATTTTCAATAATAATGATGATAATTATGCTGTTGATTATGATATTAATAATAATAATTTCTGAGAAGTAAAACTTCCTGAAATCTTGTCAGTTTTAACTAGATAAATTATAGAGGTTAATAGATCATATTACTTCATATARAAGCCTTATCTTTCTTGTATTTTGAAACCATCAGATCACTAGGGTAATGCACAGTTTTCTCAGACTTTAACTGGTGTAGCTAAAGTGGACCCAGAACTTTGACCATGTAAAGGTTTTCTGTTAGTCAACAAAAAATGTTTTATTTTGGAAGTAGAAATACAAGCTATCTCATGAAAGGTTAGTACTGGTTTTTATGAAAAAAACTGTTATGGATTAATTAAAGGATTAAGCCCTCACTCCTCTTTACTCCTCTGCCCTCTTCCCTATAAAGGAAAAAATATGTTTTGGTAGCAAGAAACAAATAGGTCAAAAGGGCGAGACTAACACAGGAGAAACAAATATTTGTGCAGGATTTTGATTTCTACATTGCTGAAAGATAGAAGTAATATTTAAGTTTGAAAATTTTACTTGATTTCATTATTTATTTCTATTTAATTTTATGCACCATGATAAATAGAATTTAAAATGTATTTCTTTTTAAGACACAAGACATATCTGTAAGATTCTTAAATACTTGTTCACGCCCTTAGTTATCTAAATATTTACAGAAACAACTCTACGATAATTTTTGACTTTACAAGTGGTTTTGAGTCTACTAATTCTGTTTTAACAGATTTTGGAAGATCTCTGTTGTTAAGTAAATAAAATCAGTTTAATCAAAAAGTTATATTCATAAGATGCTCTGTAAATCAGGCAGGTGATAGATGTAATCTGACTTTGGTTACACTTGTGAGACTGTTGGCAAAATACATACAACTATATAAAGACACTCACAGTCCAGAGGTCCAGATTCAGTTTAATTCTCCTTCAAGTAAATAGAGGAATAAATCTTGAAAGCAACCCACATCATTTTAAGTTATTCAGAACTGACCAAAGGAGTTGTGCATTTAAAATACCTGCTCTCTGCCAACAATAAAGGCAGCATGAAGTGAATAAATATCTGCACTGAAGATATTGAATTCGGAACATGATGAATTGTACTGTGCTTCAAATTATATTCTTGCAAGGGAAGGAGAGCAACTCAGCCCAAGCTGAAGAACTGTTAAGGTGTGGTAACTGGGTAGAGAAAGAGGAGTACAGAAGTTACTAAATTGTGCTATAATGATTAATAATTTTCTGTTAAATTTGATTTATTGATGTTCTGTATATATTTATCATCCAGACACTTTTTCATCAAGGCACTTTCCCTTCTGAATGTATGATGAGCTAATGGATGTTCATGACATTTGCAAAAGACCCCAACTTGTGAGAAAGGCACTACCAAGACATTGACAGAATTCAAAGTCACCTTAGCAAATTCAAAAGTGGGCTGAAAAAWCATAGGATATTCAAAAAGGACAAATGTGAAGTTCTACACTTAAGTAACAAAGCATACAATAACATGACCTGGAGAACAAGTTGGGCAGCTTCTCTTTCTAATTAGAGCTGTTGGTAGCGTGAATTAGAAGCTCAAGATGAAGCTAAAAAGGTGATGCTCTTTCACTAAAAGCACATTTCTTCAATGTTTACAAAAACCTCTTCTTTTTTTTAGGGAAATAACCTCTCCACTTCATTGGGATGRGTTTATCTAGGGTAGTGTGCAGTCTGGAGCAGATCTGGAAAGCCTTTCCAGAAAGGGCATAGACTGACTGAAGACAGTGTAGGAGAGATAAAAAGATCACAATCTGGAAAAYATGGTCTGTGAGGTGGACTGAATGGACTCCCTGTTTAGGAACTTATTTGTGTTATTTATGGAACTTTGCCTATCTCCCTTGAGTTTTATGCTAAAGGCATAGACTGGTTTTGTGTATTCCAGAGATGCTTCTTTTAATAACAAGCTTCCCTCCTATGGAAGTTTCCTGTTGAAGCAACTTTTATTTGTGCTTTTTCTGCCATTTGCAGGTTATTTTTGAGCAAAATATCTAGCAAATAACATAAATGGGAGGTCCAGGTCTCGACAAATTCCATGTGATGGATAAACTGTGCCAGTGTTAACTTACTTTTCAGCATAAAATTTTGATCTTACTCTTATACCAATGAATTTTCTCCAGACCCCATTAATTTCTCTTTAGAGGGAAACAGAAATTCTCCTTATGGTCAGCATGTTTCTGTGATTTGAAGACGYAAAAGTAAAAATCAACATGCAATATAGCTAGAAGTCTTTGAAAATTGACAGAAAAATTATGAGGTGGTAAAGTATGTCAGCATGTACCAATATTAACTCCTTAGGTCCTACTCTCTACTACCTCTATTTGCTTTTATGATGAAAAATATTTCAGTTTGCAAACTATCACGTGCTCATAATCAGACGCCCTAAGTCACATTCCCTGCTGTTGGTGAACAGCTGAGTGCTAACAGAAAAATTGAATGAGCAGTAGCAGTTGTTTCATTTTTACTCTACCCTAAAAAATTGAAGTACTTCAGAGAATTTAGAAACAGGGGTAGTCAATATGATTCTGATTTTGAAAATGCACCATAGAATATGGGATATCTTTTGGTGAAAATTATTGTAAAAACACTTTTTTGTTGTTTCTTTGGGGATTTTATTTCTTTTTGTTTTGGTTTGGTTTGATTTGGTTTTACTCACTCTAGACTGCAGGGGATAGATAATGACATGGTTATACATATTTAAACAAGGAMTTTTTTTCCTTAAATTATTTTATTTTTTTTCATAATTTGCAAGATTTTTTCCTTAAGGCTAATTTAGGGAATTTTCAAAAAGCCAAAGGGAATAATAGKATCATATAATTTAAGATATATTTTATTAAAAATCAGAAGGTAATGTTATATTATGCTGCGATAGTTGTATTTACAGCTATTGAAATTATAAAGTGCTTAAAGGGAAAACAGTTCAGACAACAGCAATTACTTTGTTCCAAATGAAAGTGGATTCAGGGAATTTTGATTGGTTTGTGCTGGACAGCTTGCCTTCCAATAAACCAAACYATCTATTTTCCTCCCAGTTCTCCAGGTAATATGAAGAAAGTAAAGTCCAGCACATTGAAGTTCTGGTCTCTGCAACTTCTCTTTGGAAATGTACYCCGATGAGGATATGGTAAAATTCTCTTTTTATATCTGCCTCATTTTGTTGGAGAATCTTGAATGGCTTTAAAGGGCATTCCTCAGCCTGAAAAGTCCTTTTCATCTATTCTCTTGGCTTTATAATTACTGTCTCTACCATTCTTATRTGACAGGGCTCCAGACAATACTGCTGTCACTGGAGAGAATAAGAAGTTCTGAGGTCTAGTGGCAGCTTTCATTAAGAAGAAGAAAGCCGTAGCATCTCACCATGGGAAGCATTTCTAGACTGGCGGGCAGAGCTGTTTCCCCAGAAAATCACCTTTAGACACCCAGCAGTATCTGTTTGGTACTAGAGAAGGCATTTTTAGGCACAGGTCTTTCTCACAGCCCAGTAAGTACACAAACCAACACAGCCATACAAGCGACCCTTGGTAAGGAACRAAATTAATTGAAACACTGGCAGGACACGCACCTAGACAGCAGGGATGTTTCCTTCTGTTTTCATCACTTCACCTATTGCAWGCTGAATATCTTTTGTCCTTTCACTCTTCTCTTATTCAACAAACCTAGATTCTTGCTCTGTTTTTTATTTCCAGAAAAAAAATACTTGAGACCAACAAATTGCTTCAATTTTTAAGCAAATTGCTTTCCACAATATATCAGCTACTTGGAAAGACAAACGGCATCACTCTGAATGTTCTCCSMTTCTTCTCCCAGCTTTATATGCTGATGCCATATGGTGTGGGATATCCCTTYSRTCAGTTGAGGTCAGCTGTCCTGGCTGTGTCCTCTCMCAGCTTCTTGGGCACCCCCAGCCTGTTTTCTGATTGGGATGGGATGGGAAGCAAAAAAGGCCTTCATGTTGTAAGTGCTGCTCAGCAATTATGAAAATATCCTTGTGTTATCAASACTGCTTTCAGCACAAAAATCCAACACACAGCCTCATGCTAGCTACTATGAAGAAAATTTACTCTGTCCTWGCCACAACCGGCACAGACAAGTGAAAGAATAATTATATTATCACCTTTCTTTAGACACATGTAAAAATTTCCTCCTAAAACAAAAGACATTGAGACTATTTCATGAAAGTAAAGGAAGCCAAATTAATGTAACCACAAAACATTTCAATACTTCTTTTTTCAAGAATTTAGGCACACGATACCTGTTATTTTAAGTTATTTCTATTTTAAAGTGTCACATCACCCCCAGAGTTGACACTCTAGGGAAAAAAAAATCTCTAATATTCTAGTTTTTAAAAACCAAGCTATTGTATGCTTAACATTCTTTGGTTTTAAAGCAATTTACAGGTGTTGAAAATTTCATTGATAGGAAGTTAGTCACTACAGAATCTGTCTCTTGTGGAAGCAGTAAAGGAGAAAAGTGGCAGCTAAGGGAGAAGAGGAACATTGAACATTTCATCAAGAAATACATACGTAATTGTGCTGCATAAAATTCAGAGTAGATGCAGAATAACACTAATTTTCATGTCAGGTACTGTGGAAATCTCAGTGTGATTAATAAAAGAGARTGATAGAAAAGAAGAATAAAATTGCTTGGCAGCTTCCTATGTAGGAAAGAGATTCTTTTTCATATATTATATTTTTAAAAATTCTAACTTTAAACACCATAAAAGGAAATGGAGAAAGACTGATAATATAAGCAGTTGCCTCAATGAAAATAAGGTTTTTAAGAAAGAGCACCAAGTTTGAGTCATCTGAATTTTGAGCCTTTGAAAGCTACACTTTGCAGCAATTTTCACACCAGTAATTTTAACAATTGCACATTAGCATTTTGAAAGAATGGGAAATATAAATGAGACACATACAATGTGGTGATTGAGACGTCTGAAGGTGAGAAGCAGCAGGGTTCATTCTAGGATTAACCTCAGCAGGCAGTAAACTGCAGAAGACCTCTGCCTGATACTCTGCTTCTAGTGGTTCTTGTAGACCWGGTAATGTCTTTGTGCTCGCAGCTGTGCTGCCCCTGGACACACTCTGCAGCAAACAGAATGGGGTTTGTTCTTCTTCTGAGAGCTTCAGAGGAGGAGACACGTCTGCAATTCCTCTTCATTGCCTTACAGGCCACCCTTGGGTGGCCATTGGATGGCACTGTCTCACTTGACATGCCTTTGGATGGCACTGTCTCACCACCTTGCAGATGTTTTTGGGACTACAGACTGGCACACCTACCCAAAAGACAGTCCTTCAGTCTCCAGCAATAGCCTCTTCTGCACCAGAATATTTTAGAATACTGTTGTAATATTTTCCCCACTAATAATTGAGATCACAATTCAGGTTCCTTTCTACTAAGTTTGCCACTCTCACTTTCTTTTTGAGAATTAAGATTCAGCAGTCTTGGCATTCCTCCCAGGTTGGAGAGCACCTGGAAAGGTCATTCTCTGGATGAGAAGGCAAGTCTTATTATATACTTACTGTAGTACTTTTTGAGTTTTTCCTGATATAAGTGAATAACTTTGGGGTTAAAAAAAAATAGGTTCTTTGAAAATTATTATTGGAGAGAGTCAGTTTTTTGGAGTAGAAAGATATAATTTACAAAAGAAAGAGTTGTGTTTAAAATATGAAGGAGATCAGATGATAACTTTAATGATCCCTTGTGAAAATAACATTTGTGACTGCATTTCTTTTTCCTTGAGGACAAAGCACACTGACTGAGTCTAAATATTGTTATGGTGTCATTCTTTTTCTGTACCTCTTATGTTTCTACACATCTATTTTCTTGCTATGTTATTTGTGGTGTTCTCCTAGACCATCATGGTTCTTTCTGACATCCATATTAACTTGGTTTTCTGGGGGCTTTGGTTTTTTGCTTTTGATGTCAGTGCTTAGAAATTGGATGAGTCAACTATAATATATTTTAACATTGCAAGGAAAAAATAAGACTGATATTTTGATATTTCATGAGCCACCCAAGATATGTTTCCAAATAATATCCTTTTTGTTATACTSTGTGTACCCTTGTGTGTGAATTCCCAAAACTGCAGACTACACACACATAAATAAGGCACCTTCAAAGATTTCCCTCCCAGTTTCCTTTCTCCATTAAATCAATTATTTGTCCCAAATCTTCTATTCTTTAATATTTTCTGCCTGAACTCTCTTACGGATAACTATGGTGTTAACTCAAAACAGAGGTTTGTTTTCTGAACYATTTCAAGCCAGTTTTGGTTTGTTGGTGTCTTCAACAATCACAGACTGTTTCTTTCAGCTTTCTATACTTCTTTTTTCCTCCCAATGGTAGTTTGGAGCATGTTCCCTCTTGGGTTCCACAATGGATTCCACTGGATCTGGAGCTACCTCCTCCTGGAAAGGCTTATCCCAGAAAGGAACAACTATGAATTCCAGCCACAGAATATCATGAACTTAAGCAACAAAAGTCAGAGGCAGAATTTCCAGCAGCCTCCTCCAAGACTCTCAGCCTTTGTTACCCTTCAGTCTTATGTTACTGTATCAGGTTTGCTGCCATCAAGACTGTCAGTCCACAAAACAACCTTTCTGTTAAACCCKGCTGATTTTATGGAAATTTTCAATTCTTAAAATCTCCTATTTACCCAAGTGGGTAAATAAGTGGAAAAGAATTATTAACTGTAGCACATCCTAAATTTTCTTTAGAAATTTCTTTAAATKTCCTTCCTTTCTTTTTTGAACACTCTAAGATATTCAGCACGCTTCTTCCAAACAGTTTGGGATATCCCCTGTTGAGTGCTCACCTGTTTCAGGACATCTTGGAGACAATTGTTTTCTAAAAGACAAATATTCCAGATTGTGTAATTTTCTCCAAATATYTGGAGATACAAAGGCTTTTTTGTGTCTGACAGGGTTCTTCTAGACATTAATCATCATTCTAATCAGACTGTCCAACACTTCCCAGCCCACAGACAGCTGTGGCAAATGGCACAGCTAGTGCCTAGGCAAATCCCTCCAAACCATTTTAATGCAACACAAGTAATTAACTCTATTAGCATGGCTGGATCAGTCTACACTTAGAACTAATCAACCYAATTGTCATGCTAAGAGAATTAAACCCTTTAGATGAAAACAAATGCATCTGGGTTGGTAATTTGGGGAAAAAACCCTAACCTGTTAGGTAACAAATACATTGGGACWGAGTTGAATAAAGCTTGTAATAAACCCCAAAAGAATTTAAAGCAAATAAAAATTTTCTGAGTTGTTTAAAATCATAAATCAAAWTTTCAAAGATATTCAAATTATCTTACTAATGTCATTTAAATGGCAAAAAATATGTTTTTTTTCAAATTTATGAGTCCACACCTCTTCATTTAAAACATAAGTGTTCAGTATCAAATTATCAAATATTCAAATTCCATCTAAAGGCAGTGCCCAGTGAATAGTCCCTGCAAATGAAACAATACCTGAGAGCTCAGTTCTGAGGTATGTAGCATTCCTTCAAAGCCATCATAAGATTTTGGTACAGCCAAATGCAATGATGAAAGCTGAGCAGGCCCAGAAGATGGGAAAGTGGATTTTTAACAGAAGAACCTCTTCCTGGGGTCCAGCAGATCACTAAGACATTTAGCACTGTGTTTTGTACTATCAGACAGATCAAGCTTTTACCCCAGCACATTCACATAGGTCTTGGGAGGAAGTATTTTTAGACTGTCTTACAGTCTACACAACTGCTGAATAAAAGAGAGGAACATGAGGATCAAGCACTGACTTGCTAATTGTTCAAGCTCTCTACACAGTTTGGGACCAGCTCCCACTGTCTTGGAGCACAGACCTGAGTCAGAGCAAATACCCTACACAGCTATCCACTACCGAGACATAACCAAAACAGGCTCTTTCCATGCTCTTCCAACATCAGAATTTATACCCATTAATACCCAGATTCATCTACATGCCAAGTGTTCAATGAAACTCATGTCCCAGGTTCATCTTAGAAAGAAGTTATTCAMATTATTTCAGAAGCTCTAAATTGACAAAACTGCTCTAAAAATGACAGTGTATTGGGCCTAGGCGGGTGATACGTAGAACCCATGGGAGGCTCAGTGTTGGTCAGTTTATGCCTCTTAGCTTCAAGGCCAAAGAGTGATGCCTGGGTCTATTTTATTTAGTAAAATAGATGCAGCCATGGCCATTTTGCTTCTTTTTCAAAAGTTTGCACATCTGATACCTTCTTCTGTTCAGAATCTCAGTTTAAAAATTTTTAAAACCTCAYATTTTTTGCTCATCTTGCATAGAAAAGTAAATGTAAGGAAAAGATACACACCTGATAATCTTGCTGCACTAAAATAAGATGTTACAAATTCTGGTAAAATATTGCACTTGAGAATTTTGTGTTCCCGTGCTTATTAAACTTTGTATGCAGAAGTCTATGAGAAAAACAACTCAGGTTTCTCATAGAAGAAAATTTTACTATGAGAAAAATGATCAGGTTTCTGGCAGTTCTGCCCCACCAATTCACCTGCCACTCATCATCTGAAAGCTAAGARACTTTTCAGGAGGATTTCAGGAAAATGGATATCAGAGAATAAAAAAAATGACAGCCATGGATAAGGATCACTGCAGAGTCCACAAATCCAGGGATACAATGGTCATATATATGAATAAAGAGAAAGTATGTTTTTTAAATGAACACTGGAAGGCATTAAAATTTTTGAAATGTTTTCTTTTTCATTATAAGCCACTAGAAAAGCAGTTAAAAATATTTTTGATGTAACATTCTTTCCCCCTAAATTTTGTATCTTTCTCTTTCATTTGCAAAAGAAAGTTGAAAGCTGAAAAAGAAAGTGAMATGAGAGAAAAGATAAAGAGACAAATGAAGAAAATCAGGCAAAMACCCTAAGAATAAAATTTAAGAATTGCTGCAGGAATTTCTTTCTCTTTCAAAACCTCACAGTTTAGACATGTCCTTTTATTTCCTTCTTCTGACCAATTCACAGCACCAATTCAGACCACAGTCTGGGAAAAAAAAGCACTTACTTGGTAATAGAGCAAAGATTTCAAAAATCCCATCTCTAAACCCAACTCAAGCACACATATGAGACAAGAGAAAGAAGAATTTATTTTTTTGTCTCCTCACTAACTRACTGATTATACCACTTTCATCCTACTGAAAAGTTCTTCATGTCAGAGACACCATCAGTAATACATCAACATATTAAGACTTCACTGACTAGGAGGCAAGAAGGTAAAATGAGGCTGCTAGAAAAAACATAAAGCTGAAGGAACAGCCATGGTATGCTATTAACTCCAGTCTTCATCTCTTCAGGCTATGATATGCTTAATTACCCTGATGTCAGGAAGCATTATTTTTCTCCTTTCCCTTTGCATTTCAAATCATCTATGTCTGGTACACTTCATTATTTCCTTTAGTTACAATTATAGTTTTTAAAACCTTGTTTGCATACCTTCTTCTTTGCTGACTTTAATAGTCTGAGACTTCATAAATTGAAGAGAAAGTCAAAAAGCATGTAGGTAATATATATGGATATATATGTCTAATGAAAGGGAAAGGACTATGATCACTTAAATAGGATTTAGTAAGACATGATTTAGATGGAACAAATGATACAAGAATGCACTACATTTACTTTGAAGYATCAATCATCCAAAATCACTATGCCCTAATAGACAAGTCACACAGAATAAAATAACAAACATCAAATACTGCTCTCCTCACATCAAAAATCATAGGCTGAATTAACATCAGGCTACTGCAGGAAGGACAAGAATCATCCAGCTGGCTCTTGAATTATACAAAGACACATTATTGCCTCATTATGACTGTGAAGTAATAACTGAGWAGAGCTAATTTTGAGTAACAATACATAAATATTCAAATTTCATTTGTATGTCCCTAAAATAGTGATGAGTAAGAAGTAGGAAAGATTGGACTCTATTAAAAAATATTAAAACAAAGAAAATTTAAATTTACCTCTTGAAATTGTCTTGAAGTACATATCACATGTTCCATAAAGACAATAATATTTTCACCTCCATAGAGTAGTGTTTTAGCTAAAATTCTGTGAAGAGAGAACAGAGAGAAACTACTCATGAACATCTGCTCAAGCAAAACAATCTTTATTCTAATATTCTTTAGAATTAAATTTATTCACACATTATGAATCATAATTTTTGATCAGGAGACTCTCTCTTGTAAGAGAAAATGTCAGAAATGTTTGTTCTAGYCTCAGTTTGCATTGGTATTTGTGTTTCTAGTCTTAATCTTTTCCCAATGTAGTACAGCAGAGAGCAGAAATAACACAATGTAAATTAAGTTCCACACAGCATAAAGAACAAATTACTATGTACACATTTAAAAAGTGATCTGTGAGRGAGGCACTACATGAATAAATGCCAGGCTAAGCTCTACAGGCAAAAACCATACCTTGAATCAAGATGATAAAYAAATGCATCACCAAAGCTTAATCACTAATTACTTGTGAGTGCAAAATGTGATTTTGTTTGTCAAGATAACTGCTGTGAGTCATTCACTTGCTCCGAGTGGAAGAACATGATCAAGGCATTGATACTTAACTTAAGGCAGTATTTTCTGAGGTCTGTGGAATTATGTCCCCAAAGTATGCGGAGAGTTGGTCCATGTGACACTTTGTTGCAATTTTACCATAATTTCTAAATTTGTGCTCTCAATTTGTGTAAATTGATTGAATCTTTAGGATTGTGTTGCAGCACAAGGCAACACAGTTGTTTTTCTCRTAGAAATTCAGACTTATCAAGAAAAAGAAAATCAAGTCCATGCAAAAGTCATGGATCAAGCTATAGCCCAAAAGGCAGAAATCTATAAAGTGATCTGTCTGCCTGTCCATCTGAAGGCAACAAAAAAACCTGGTAGTTCACTCTCATGTCRTTGTCTTGAGTCAAGATGTAGCTGAGCTCTGAATATTCTGATATTCACCCAGGGCTGTCACAGTAGGGTTCCTTCAGAAGGCAGAGAAGAAATCAAGCACAGACAAGGGTCATTATTTGTGAGATCTATCTGACAAAATCTACATATCCACAGGTGGAGCTCTGCAGACTATGGTGGTGTACTAGAACTGGGCAGGTACTACAAGTGTACCATGACTTTTTCGTACAGCGCAGTGTGTAGCACAGGGCAGCAGTGATGCAGCACTGCTGAGTGTTCATCMCTGGCTTAGGGACACTGCAGAGTGGCGTAAGTGCTGTCACAATTAGTTACAAAGCCATCAGAAGATGACTTCTAATGTCAGAAGGTGTTGCCTTCCTACTTCTAATGGCAAAATGACAAGAGGGCATGACATGGAGAACTGCAGCCCCTTCAGGGACTAGATCAAAATATACCCCAATGTCCCAGCRTGAGGTGAGGTGGGAAGGCAGAGATATTTCCTGTCAAACCAAAAGTTTTATATGACTCTGGTTGATGACAGYGCGTAGACCAATTTCTGTGGGAAACTCAAACATTTTGTTTTGATTTGTTCTCTTTCTGATGCACCTTTGAACATGAACAGTGGGTTTAGCACAAATCCTACATATAGTAAATGATGTAGATCAGAAATACAGTTATTGCATCTTTCAGTTTCTTTGGTACTCTGGGAACAGCCTAGACTTTCATTCTCTAACTTATTTTTCAGTCATATGAGAGAAATAGAGCAGTTTAAATGAGTGCTGAGATGTTTTAACCCACCACACTCCTCAAGGGAGTTGAAGAAGAGAGGCACTGAAATACACACAGCAGTCCAGCTCTTAATTTGTTGAAACACTGCAGGCTAAGTCTGTCTGAAGTGGCATGTCATTCTGCTGGACTCATCAGATGACACTGTCAGTCTTTGCTAAAAACAAAGGGAGTTAAAGCATAGCATGTGCTAAGAGCAAACAGGCCAGCTTCACAATTAACATGAAGCCCAGTAGAGTCTGTCATTGGTAAAATGCACATATAATGATTAAAAATGAAAAAGATTTGATTCGAACTTCTGAATTGAAAATTAAAATTTGAGTTAATTTTCGTGTCAAGATTTTTTCCTTCACCAGAGTGCAATAAAAATACCTGTTGAAACATAATAACACACAAAAGCTCATCTGTTCATTGATTGCGCCTTTCTCATGAAGGGCAGAGAGTTGTACTGATTTGTTTTGGGAAAGCCACAGGCATAAAATATTCTACTTACTGCAAATGATCTTAACATCTGCTTTTATAATTTTTATCCCACAGTTCCAGCAGTCAGCCATGTGTAGAATTGCCTAAAAGTTTTGTATGGAAATTTTTTCTAAGTATGGGTTTTGCATAATGCAAGACTCCTCTTTCATACAATACGGATAGAGGGCCTTATATTTAATAATAATACAGAACATGAATGGGCTTGTTAATTGAATTTATTGTAGAGCTATTTTCTTATATAAATCTACTTAGTTTCAAAATGTGTAAATCCAAGCTGTGTTATTACATGTTTGTTGACTCACTAAATTTTCATTAATTTACTGGATTGAAAAATCTCTGAGGCATCCAATGGAAGAGATGAGAAAAAAAAATTAAACTCTTGTCATTTATAGCATTGTAGTGAGCTGTTTTATAATGATAAAAGGACCATAGTTTTTCTCAGAACAAAACTTTTATGATGTAGAACATGATAACTTTTATGAGAGCAGAACATGATATTTTTCCTATGAAAAGAGCTCTTGAAAATTCTACAAGTAACTTTGTATCAAATTTCTCTTAACTTTTGGACTTTTCCCTCTACATTATGTCTTCCTGACCTTATCAACTCTGGTTGCCATTTGTAACTTCCAAATTTCCAATTTACAAATGTGTATCCTAACTATATAAAAGTAATGGAAGAATTTTCTAGGAAATGCCTGTTTATTTCTCAAGATCATTCAAAGTCTATTTATGAATTGGATCAAGTTCACATTTTGGAGCTGTTCCCTATATTTATAAAGGCATCTGTATTTATTCAAAGTACTATGAGTGTATGTGAATCTCAGTATGTAAAATTGTCCAACTGAACAAAAACAATGCTGAAAGAAAATTGGAAATTTTCATTGGATATTCTAAGACTCATRTCTTCCTGCACATATAATATATTTATATACAATGCCCTCCCTTTTTTAAAAAAGGGGATCTTTATTTCTGCTCATTTTTATTCCATATTAAATATAAATACTGACTGATTTAATGATATTTGGAGATAATGCCCATCAAAAACTTGCAGTCAGAAGAACAAATGTGCCCTGGGTTGCATCAAAAGCAGTGTGGCCAGCAGGTTGAGGGAGGTGATTCTCCCCCTTTGCTCTCATGAGACACCATTTGGAGTGCTTCATCCAGCACTGGGGTCCCCAGCATAAGAGAGATGTGGACCTGCTAGAATGAGTCCAGAGGAGGATCACTAGGTTAAYCAGAGGGCTGGAGCACTTCTCCTGTGAAGACAGACAGGCAGTTGAACTTGTTCAGCCTGGAAAAGAAAAGGTTCTGGGCAGGCTTTACAGCAAAAAAAAMCCCCAAACAACTGAAATTTTAAAATGCAGATAAACTTTTTCCATCTCCCTTCTGAAGAATATTGGTTGAAATTACTGTCATCAGCACTACTTTATGATAATTACCAATTCATGCTGAGACAGTCTTCTGGCATAGAACATTTCAGTACAAATGGTTCAATTTTAGAAAAGACCTACTGAAAACAGGATCTTTCACAAGTAATGAGTAAGAAATCAGACTAGGCAGTGCTAGCTGCCCTGCCAATTATATGATCAAGAGTATTATAACTAAAAGTCTGGAAAATCAGATTTGCCTTAGTAAGGCAAATTACATAAACTCACAATTCTGTTGCTGTATTGCAATGGTGTGTTTTAATGTTTCTCAGAATTTGTTGTAGTGACTTCCTCAACAAAAAGGGTTTAAGAAAGAATTTGGTTTGAAATACCTTTAAAATAGTTACTTTTTTGAGGAAATGGGACCAGGAATAACAGATCAACAAATTATTCTACTGCTTTAATTTGAAGTAATTCCATGTGCGTTCAGGTTTACTGTCTGCTTGTCCTAGGGTGACGTTATGATGCTTGTATCCCCATTCATGTGTTCTGTTAATGCTGGAGGTTATGTTCTGTGCCTTTAAGACTGGCTCTGAAGAGTCAAAGTTTTGTTTGGGTTTTTCTTATCCGCCTGGCAGGACACAGAGAGACGGGCAGTACTTAATGCGGCTTTTGCTTTTTTGCTTTTGCTTTTTGCTTTGCTCTAGCTCTCTCGCTCTTGCTTCTGCTTTGCTCCTGCTTGCTTTTGCTTCTGCTCRTTAGCTAGTTTAGCTCAASAGTCCAAATTTCTTCCTGTACTGTTTCTACTTTCCTTTTTTTCAACCATCCCAAAACTGCCCCAGACTGGGACCTGGGAACACCKGGAGTTTRCACCTTGTGGCTGCAGCAGCTGCCCAGCGCCAGAGGGACTGGGAACAGAGCGACCACCCCCAAGAGAGACTTTCTGAATTTGTCATCTTTTTCAGAGTGGTGTCATCYRGTATTGTTMATTTTGTGTGCTGGGGGGTGYTGTGCYTGTCAAATAAACAGGTTCTTTCCACTTCTCTCCAAGGAATTCTTTCCAAACCGGTTGGGGGTAGGGGCCCTGTGGGTTTGCTTTCTTGGGGGGGGGGCCTCCTTTGGAAATTCTCTACCAAATTTGCCTTAAACCAGGACACTGCTATTGGACACTTGACAAAATTCAAACAATGTACTCCTTCCAACCAGGTTTTTTGTAGCAGCAATTYTAATAATACCATGATCTTCATAAAGAAATATATGATTTTCACTGTAAAAAGTAAGATTTGAAATTTAGATATCAAGAACATGAGACAAAAACTTCCAAAACAGAAACACTTGGACRGAATATTTTTTTAATACTGCAGTACATTCCACCTATTGAAATGCTATCAGAAGGCTAATGGCATGAGGGGTAAAGTTTGACATTTGGATTCCCTAGTCTGCTTTGCTGCCAAATCTCTTGTGCCAATTCTGAGCCCAATCTAAAGCAGAAAAATAATTTTAAAAAGTTAGGAAAACAGTCTTTTGTCACAGTAGTGGAACAATAGTAAAGAATGCAAAGARCTAAAGAGGCATAACCCTGGGTTTTAATAAAAGACTCTTTTGTACTCTTCAGTGTACTATAGTGGAATGTGGTCAGTCTTTCAGCAACTCATGATCAAAACTGTGGAGGTTATTTTCTAATTTGAATTATTCAGTGTGTCACAGGGAAATGCAGTTATTAACTTCCCTCATCTCTCCCTGTAGCATACTCAGGTCAGTCTCTTTACTTCTCTCATTTTATACAACCATGTCCCAGTGGTGCTTTTCTTGGCTTTTATGTAAAGCAGCAGCTGACTGAGAGACCAAGACTCCTCATGTTTTTTTCCTTCAGTGGCAGCCCTACTTAATTTTGGCTGAAATTCATGGAAAAACTCCTGCTTACTTCAACAGGATCAGGGTTCAACCTGGTTGAAACATCAAAACTTATTTCAGAGCACAAAGGAGCTGAAGAGATAGTGGCAGATGGTGGGGATGAGCCTGCCTAATCCCAGTTTGGTGCATTTATTAGGAATATTGCATAATGTARGGGTTTCACATAATTTAAAGAGGAATTCATATTAAATATGTGAAGGAAACTTGGCATTGCTGTTATTTTTCATGATAGTGGACATCTTACTATCTATGAAGCATCTGTACATGATTTTTGTCCCAAAATATTAACTTATTTACGAGGAAGCACATTTCATAAAACTTCTYAGTAGTGAATACAAAATTGGGCTGGTCTTCTATTACTGTACAGCAAATTTCTTAAGTGTCCGGAATTAGATAGCTATAAAAATGATACAGGTATAAATCTCACAGGCTGAGGTCAGGCAGGACTTGGTACACACTTGTAAATTGTGAGGAAGGATCATCTTTCAAGATGTGTTGTCCCATTTCTCTCTGCTGCCCTATTTTAGTAGCCATCCTGGTCCTGGGCAACAGGAAAAGAAATTGATGAAGCTGTAGCAGTTCAATGGATAAGAAAGAAAGCRTTCAGCACACCGTGAAAAGTTTTTTCTTTTTTTGTCTAGGAAGAGTCCTTCCTTCCTGAGTCTGGCTGGAGAAGTCTCCTGCAGCACAAGTCTCTGGTGTGGTGAGTGCTGTACACCTTAGAGAGGTCTGAAGGAGCTTCCCATGTAAAAGAGGATTGTCTAGAGAATTCAGATGACAGCGAGGTGTCTTCTGAATGCATTCTGAGCAGGCAGTGAGTGGAGAGATCCCACTGATGCAGAGCCCATGGTTTGCAGCTAACCAAGCTGACGCAGGCAGTTTCTGAGGCTGCTCACTGCTGAGATGGGCATGCAAGAGCAGCGATGTGGGCCTGGGGGCTCTCACAGCTCCTGACATTTTTGAGGATTTGGTTCAAGTCATTCTAATCTAGTACAGTGTAATGACATTTATGCTGCTTTTAAGAACAGAGTTTGAATCTGATACATGTCATGCCCTGTGTTTAAGTGTCTTTGGTGGCCAAGGCCACTGGGGCATTTCAGAAAAGCCAAAATGAAGACAGCATGTAGGAAGAGTGGGATCCTGGGACTGGTTACATGCTCTTTTCTCAGGTAAATACAGTGTCTCAGGCACTCCTTGGGAGACCATGGCAGCTGGACTCATACAGATAAGATTACAACCATTTTAAGGATACTTTTGCAGAGTACCTGTGATCATCAAAACAGTATTTAAAACTAATAGTTCCTAGGCTGTGTCTGAACTATTGGGCATAGAATTAGCTTAACCAGGCATTCAGCCAATATGAGAATATATGAAAATTTCCACTGTGCCATTTTCCAGCRGAAGATTAGCAAGATTAGTAGCAAAATTTGCACTTCTCTCTGTTGCTTACTGATGCCTGTGACTGTTGGGCAATGCAGTAACACATCTGCTAAAGAAATGGAAAACATTCAAGTGCTATCAACTTTGTGAGCAATGCCATATGGGTTATATTTACTCAACTGGCTTGGACTCAGCTTGTCATTACTGTTAAGCATTTTGCACACAACATGATGTAAAGGTCACTCAGACTGCCTGGATTTTAGAGGTAATAAGGAAAACAACCATGTATTAATAAATCATAATAATTCATTGTGTGCAATCAGATATATTTTTTCTAGTTACCAATAATAGTATTTTGTAAGCACCAAAAAGCCACTGATACCACTTCCTTCTTGTAGAGGAAAAGTAGACATTTCCAGCACCATAATGCTCCTGAGTGCATTGTGAGATGGAGACTATTTGTGCCTGCAAGTGGTTACTCAGGCRTTAGCCCAAAGGAAGTGACATTTCATTGTTCTGCATGCTAAACACAACTGCCAATATTTACACTTCTTCAAAGGAATAAACATAAAACTGGTTCTGGGAAAAAAAAGTCTTTGAGGTGACTTGTGAATTCTGTTTGTAGCTTATGGTACACGCACTGCTCATCATTCTGATGATTGGTTCTGACAGGACTTTCTGAATTAGGAAAGAGATAAACATGCAATTTAGTAAATGGTGGGAATTTAGTTAATAAATTTGGAAAAAAACCTGACTAGTTTGTTTAAGATGTGCAGTGTCAGGAAAAAAGCTCACAAGAAGGGTGCAAAACATTATGTCTAAAAGACAGAAATAAATCACTTAAATGTATGTCACATTGCAGCAAAATGCATAATCAAACTAATGCATTGTTTAGTGACTTTTTAGACTACACTTCTAAAAAAATAAATACAAGGAGTTATTTGGGTTTTTTTTTTATTTCCTTTGGGGTTGGAAGGTCTGGCATTTAGAAGATACAAACATGCTTCATAACAACTTGCAGAAAAAATTTACCGATAAAATGAATTTAACAACTCCCATCTCAACCACAAACATTCAAAGGTAAAATCTCYTACAAATTACACAGAAATTTATTAGAAATATATGTATTTGGTGAGAGTGTGTTGTTTTGTGGGGTTTTTTCTGAAGAAAGAAAGAAAGGGATTTTATACTTGAAGAGAGCAGTCCAAGACTTGCTTCATTTCTCTCAGACACTCTGAAAGTGTTTTGGCTTTATAAAGAAACACTAGGCACGTGAATCAATTGACCATGTGTTTTGTGCCTTTTGAATGCCTGGGCATATCTCAGTTGCTCAGCACCAAATAGCAGTCTCTAACTCCTGTTATAGATTTCTCCCCTCCTCTCCAAGGATGGATCTGGTGCCCAGGTCTGACACAGCAGCCTGGATTGCAAAAGAGCTGTAGGAAGGTAAGAGCCGTTAACGAGGATAGAACCACTAAGATGGCAGTATCTACAGCTTGAGCAGACAGATGCATTTATCTACTGAGCACTGATAGGAAGTAAACAAGATGAAAAATGGAAAACCCAAAATTCTGTTTATTTACCTGAATATAATCTTGGCAATATTAAGAAAAGAACTCATAAGGAAAGTCATCTCATTCTATAAACTATAATGTATTCTGTRGTGACAAGAACCAAATCTGCTGTTTTAAGATAAAAACATGGGCTTGGAAAATGCAGCAGAGGAATAGAGTTTGCAGTCCTCTAGAGTGTACACATAAAGGTCTGGTTCATGACTCAAAACCCATACACATTCTTCCCAGCAGCTCATTTATTTATAAAAATAATGCACTGTGCAATGAATCYAAAGAGGCTTTCCTAAATATCACTCTTCACAGATTTCACTTGGGAAAAGCCAGAACCAAATGTGGAATATTTAGTTCATTTAACTTTTACAGCAGAAAATTTTAATGTATTGTCCCTGATTTACATGGAATAGCAGAAACAGAATTTGACAGGAATTTCTAGAACCAGCTGTAACATTTAGCCCACACACGTAAGTAATATGAAGGACAAGTTTACAAAGCTTTGGAATCATTCTGCAATCTTATTAAATCAGTACAAATGGGATATACGCAGTGTAGCCATCCTGCATCTTGAGATCTCAGTTCATTGTTGCAGACCCTGCAGAACCCCCAGTGGACAGTCTTGGGAGAATTGCCTGCCAGGTGTGAGCTATGGCTTGAAGTTTTGCTACTCGGGGTTCACCCAAACTGCAAATTTAAGGGAAGAATATTAAATTTAAGAAAGAGAATGGAAAATTATTAATATRGCAGCTTTTAGATAGCTAAACAGATGCAATTATTTCTATAAAAGATCATAACTACAGATTAGAAGACATATTGTAAGATACAAAATTACTATTCAGAATAGAACAGCTATTTTAGAATTAGGAATTCTATGTCATATATAGTTGTCAGGATTTCTAACACAATAAAACTGCTTTGAGAACTGTTTTCATCAGAAAAAAAAMCCAAACACATTGAAAGAAAGCCCACATAAATAGGTTAAGAGCCTTAATAAGCCCAGATCTATTAGAAATCACATTGYATTTTATTTATCCTATTTAAAATTCCAAGTGCTTTTGTATTCTATTAACTGCCAACACTATTATAAATTTGGCTGAATACTCTAGGCAATAGACAAATTTTCTTAAGGTGGAAAAGACATGTTCAGGTTTTCTTCTACTGATGTTCTCATTAATTGACAATAATGGTCTTTCAACCTAATTATTTGGATTAATTTTTTACATTTCTATGTTTTCTTATCTGGGAAACCCTTTATGTGGTTGACTTCCATGGATTTCCCTCCCTAGAGTTTTGTATTTGATGATAAGTAAGACATGTTCTGCCAAATGTATTTGATGTAGATGTTACCATTTCTGTTGCTGAAGGATTTTTATTTTGTTGTACTCTAATTTAGTTGAGAATCCCTTTTGTCTTTGCACACCATGCATAAGATAAGTAAGGCTAAGAGATCTAGATACCTTACTGAAAATAAAATATACATGGCCGTCCTGTTGASCACTCCTATCTCAATTTCTTGTGTTTTCAGCATTGTGGATCTCCATGGTACCTCTTCATGTGCTTTGTCTCTGGGCATTTCAATGGAACTGTCCTGTGTCCTGACTTCATTTTAGCTTTCAGCATGCATTTATGAGTTTGTGATTACAAACAGGATCCAAACCCCTCACTGCCCCTTCTGCAAGCTCTCATTTTGCCTTTAGCAAGCCCAGAAGCTTCTTTCTTATTCAAATGTAGTTTCTTTATAAAGGAGAGCTGCCTTCTCTTCAGTTGCACAGGTAAATTTTGGGATAGCAATCTAATTAAACAGGAAAAAATTCACAACAAATGTTTGTGATTTTGGTATCTTTTTACCATTTCTTTTTAAAGTATCTACAGTTGTGGAAAGCTAACAATTATAAAAAATTTGTATCCTCTTCCCCTTTCCCCTTGATTTTTTTCCTTCCTCCACAGAAATACGGCAATCAGTTCTATAGATTTTCTGGTGCACTTTGCTAGAGTGCCAGTGGAAGCAAATAGAGAGGAATGATGTTTGGATGTTTGGAGCTTCCAGAGCAGGAAAATCTCTTTAGAAATTCTAACAGGACATGRGGATGAAAAAGATTTCTACACCAAAGATAACTGTGTTGCTAAATAGAGCAGCTGAAGTGGAAGAGTTGCTATCACCATCTCCATTCTCAGAAAACTTGGAAGAGCTGCTGTGCAATTTTTTCTGAGACCACAACACTGAAAACATACAACAAACCAGGTTAAATACTCATTACTGCTCACTCAGCATCACATATCAGATTAGTAAAAAATACTTAATTTTTGTGATCACTGTGTCCCTCACTCAGAAATCTATCTGTATCTACTGTTAAGAAGAGAGACCTTAACACCAGCCCCAGATGAGTTTCTGCACTTCAGAGCACCAGCCGAGTACCTCATCAAGATATGGATGAGCATATTTCATGAAGCACAGTTCAGTGGGTATCCTGGTCACACAGTACTCAGGAAATTTGAGTGCAAAGCAAATAATAAAAAGTTCAGATGCTGTCAATTTCAGYGTTACTTAAGAATATAAAGGGAATATTTAATGAAAAAGAAAAGCTAAACCAGAAAATCTCTAATCATTTTCTCCCACAAATGCYGTGGCATCATATCAATTATATAAATGTTCATCTAGTGACATTTTAATCTGCCAAAATAAATCTATTTAATCAACCTCGAATAAATAACCCCATGGAGGTTTTGCGTTGGTTTGGTTTTTGTTTTTTAATAGTTCCTTCCTTACCCTAAACTGTGTTATCAAAATGACTTCGAGTGCCTAATCAGACACATCAGTCAAGCACCTTTAAGCATGGTGCCACCCCAAGTATGGATACCCCGCACTCAACAGCCAGCTGCAGTCAATTGCAAGTCCTTCGAAAGAAAAGATGCATGTGTGGAGGAAGAGGAGAATTTAAAAGTCAAATTATGGCCCTGACTCTTACAGCTGATCAGCTGAAGCCCTGAAGAATGAGATCTGATTATAATCACAGTCCTAATGTAAAGTTGAAGTGTTAGGGGGGCATGCTGAGGGCAATGAAATCTATCCTGATCTATTTGGGCGTAACAGATGAAAAAAGAAGCAGGATGACTCAGTCTCCATGGTTTTTTTGGATRCAGGCAGAAGAATGCCTCCCCAAAGTGAAGTTACATAATAACTGAACAAAATGTGTGCTTGCTTTATTTAAAGTACTAGTTTTAAAATACACAACTTTTTGGATATGGAAAAAGAGATAGGGATTTAATGTTAATTACATGAATGCTTCTCATGCATTTCACCCTCTCCTTTAACTGGGAATGGGAATAGAGTAACAAAGAGTGAAAGGAAGAGGTATATTCAGAAAATTTCTATGTACTTGAGTTTGATGCCCTTGATATTTAAAAACAGGCCTGTCCATTAAATTCTGGTTTTTATTGTTGCATTAACACCGCATATTGAGTTACTACGTCACTGTGACTCTTCTGACTTACTCTGTTTTTACTTTTATTGAGATGCATCTCTCCCACTGGTAGAGGAAAAAGGAAGATTTTCTTTGATTATTTCTTAATTATCCATTAGGCAATTATTATTTATGTTAGTCCAGCAAACTAGAGACATTAGGTCTAGGCCAGCAACAGAAATTGTTAGCATTAAATTGAGGCACAACATATAAATTAGCCCTGCTCCAGAAAGTTTGCAGCCCAGTCACAAGACAAGAAACAGGCAGCAGCAGATGAATAACTGAGGTAGTTATTGCTCATGCCGTTCAGTGTGCAGAGAGCACTGCTTGTCTGCTGTCAACAGTTTTTTAGGTAACCTTGCAGAAAGTATTTTTCATGGGATTCAAGGCCATTTGCCATTGGTACTAATGAGYGCTCAGAAGAACATAATGGAAGAAAGATCTAAATAGAAGGCAGTTCCTTTTTTTCCCCTTAAATGTATTTTTATAAAATGCTATTCTTTTTTTACCCCTCTTCTTTGCACAATATTTGTGCCAGTATTTATAATAATGGGAGATTATGTAGTTTTTGAAAACCCTGACCAGAGATATATCTGTTCTTCCTACAATTCATCTCACTAATGACATAATTTTTTTTGTCAGCATTTTGCCAGTTTGTTGTTTAGAATGTGCCAGGTAGATTTTAGTGCCAGCTGAAAGCCATCTTTTGAAATTATTTATTCAGAAAGTTTACTCTGAAACACRGYGAGGCATAACAGCAATCAGTCAGCYACCTACAGTGCTAAATTTATATAAAACCCACTAGGAACATTATAGCCTTTCCRCTCTGCTATGTGCCTTCAGGTGAGGRATAATTAAAGATAGCCATCAATTAGAACATGTACAAGTAGTATTAGGCCAAAAGTTGTGTCTGAACAGCATTGTCTTCCTTCAAGAATTGTCTTAATGCAGCCTGGATATSCCAGTGTGTTGTTTAAAGAGTGATCAATTCTTGTAAGATATCTGAATCCTTCACCATTCATGACTTGTTTGTTAAGACTTCAATAACACACCTTAGGGGAAACTCTCGCAAAAGAAGGGTTAAAAATATGAAATAAAAACATAGAATTTGCTGCTAATCTCTTAGTAGCTTAGTTAAAAAGTTTTCCTATTACTCGTAACTTCTTGAAAATAGTAAAATAATTCTAATGCAAAGGCCGGGTAGGGTCTGTCTACGCAATAATTGCAGCATATTTTCAAAATCATGACATCCATTTTAAAACAAGTGTTCTGAGAAAAATCAATGTGTTTATTTGATCATTTGKGTTCTATCAAGACATCCAGAGCAGTTCTATTTCCTATGTTTATTTTTGAAACCAAATTAAAGCAAATGATCCATTGAGGTTTTACTGCACAAATTACTAGCAGGTATTAATAGTTAATCTGACTTCTCCTTCAGGTAATGAGGYTATTGATTTGGAGTCAAAAAGATACTTATGCAGAATTTCTAGATGTTCTGTAGCAAAGCTTAAYTCACAGAAAGCCATCATTTGGGTAGGAGCAATCAGTAACTCACCTTGGATAAATAATCTTATTCATAAGGCTTTTTTTCAATGCTGTGAAATCAGGAAATATTTCTGTGGTCTTCTAAAAAAGCTCTAGAAAATGCAGATAATGGGATTACCATAAGAACTGGTGAATCACTGACAGAGAGATGTTTCTCATTTGTGTTCCCACTCCCAGTGCCACGGAAACCTAGTAGAGAAGTGGACATACAAAGCTGTGCATTCATTTTCACTAAACCACTGGATTTTTATTGATTTTTTTCTTTTTGAAAGTTTCACCATGGTGTTGCAGATGTGGATTTGACTGTAGCTTTGGCCTATCTGTGCTGCTTTAGGGAAGGTGAAGAGTGAGTTTAGCTGCCCTCTCTATCTGTGCTCCCCAGACTGAAGATTTTTGTAAGTCATTTGTCAGTCCCTTTACTGTCAGAAAATAGGAGATTTGCTATCTTGAGCTTTTAAAATCTTCATGCATACTCATTTTGTCATGGTCTTTGCCTATCTTTGGTGTGCTGCTTGAGGAAGTGCAGTTAGTCTGGTACATTAAAACATTTTAGAAATGTTTTCTTAAAGAACAGGACCATGGAGGTTAGTAGAGACTGCTGTGTGCTCATGATGCTTCAGTCAAGAAATWTTTTTTAACAAATGACTCATAGATAAGTTTTCAAATTTACTAGGCTATTGTACTACCAAATAATATTTTTGTCTAGGAAAAACTTAAGAAAGTCCTTTTCCTTTGTATGTGTTTTTAAAAGTGAAAGTTGTCTGGAGCATAAAAAGATTCTCAATCCAAATAATACATAAAGTATAGGATCACCATCAGTGCAGCACGCTTGTTGAGAAGAGTTTCCTTTCAGAACTTTGAAGTTCAAGGAATGTGATTTATTCTCTCCTGATTTAGTTTTCAAATCTTCGAATGCAGAGATTTGCTGCATTGTAATATTTATTTAATAGAGATTGTTTCTATTTGGGGGAAGTAAGAACACAGGACATCCATTAATAAAATAGATTCAGGCAATTTCACCAGTATCTGCCATATTTGAGCATAAATTATATTTGGGGACTCAATAAAAAGAATGGTGCTTTGGTTCACTGATTTGGCTGTATATATAAAGTATAATGTCATTAAGCTGGCCTTTTCACTGAGGAAATGAGTATAGTATCAGATATGTTGTATCACATTAAAATAATACATAAAATATTACTATTGAAAAATTAATAAGATTGTGAAATGTAAGATGTCAAATGACAAATGTCTGTAAGATGTTTAGTTTAAGCCTTTGTGCACATCTCAGATAAGTTCAGTATCAACAGGTTGATAAGCTGGCTTCCCATAGGCATGTGGCAGAGCACACTTGCAGGTGAGATGTCTCATGTGTAGGAAAGCTGTTGCTTGTGATATCCTCACCTAATGATAGCAGAGAATTATTTAGAAAATGAAACCATTTTTCTAGGAAAATGAAGTTTCATCTCAGGATGAAATACTTCAATTCTACCCAGGACTGCCTATCTTTTATAGCTCTACAGCTATTGCGCATTTGCAGATTTTGGGACAAGAATAGGTTTTAGTGATTCTTCATAAGTCATGTCTATGATCCTCTAAGAATTTGCTATTGTATACTTAGATATTTAAAAYAGAATGACTTTATAGTTTGAAAAATATTGATGGAAAGAAAAAGACAATAAGAGCAAGAGAAGAATTGAATTGCTGCAGTAAATAAGGCGTMAGAACACAAGGTGATGACAGGATAAAGCAGAACAATGAAAGGTGGTTTTGTCACTCATAGCCTGTAGTCCTGAATATGCAAACTTGAGCACTGTGGAGCCTAATTTATAATTCTGATAATTAATTTTATTAAATATGACCATTTCAGATTCTGCTGCTTCAGAGTTAATATTTTGAGAAAGTGAAAAATGTCAGTTTCCTGAGATATAATCAACTAAGTTTAAAAAAGACATGGAAGCATTTCAAACTTGCCTCCTAATATCTTTGAAATTGTAGAAATGCACTATTTTTCCATCTAATTTTTAAACAGAGAAGAAAACAAAAAAAAACCAAACATAAATCCTCAAACAATTATTAATTTAAATATTGATTTTTTATTACTTTTTGAGGTTTTTTTCATGTCACAGAGCACAGTCAATTAATCAACAAAAATCTGTCAGTGTGGCGCAAAACAGTTCTTGGATTCTTAATTTGACAAAAAGATGAGGAAAATACTTTTTTTGAAAAATCCTTTAAAGGAAATATCTAGAAAAGGAGGTAATTCTTCTTCCATTGAATATGTTTCTGTATTTCCAGGAAAGCTGACAATCATGAGGGTTCAAAATTTGTCTGAACACTTCCATCCAAGTGTGGCTGTCCTGTTAGTCACATTACAAAATGKGGCAATTGCAAAAATTGTGTTACAAAGTTACAAAAATTTTGTCTTCAGTTCTCAAATGCAGAGCTAAATTTAATCTAACCCCACAATCACAGTTCCTTTTTAGTTGTCAGCACGAAGTTGCTGCCAATAAAATAATAGTCATCAGCATCATCTCATGAAGACTTCAGGGGTGATCTCCTAGTAAATATTTTTCATCTTAGAAAGTATACTGGCAGTAGAGCCTCCTGTATCAGACACTCAACGTTATCACTGCTGCTATGCAGATTATGAAATCAATGTACCAGAGGCATACTATCTATTACTCAGGTATGGTAATATTTTTCCATGGTACTTAGAATTAATTCAGTTACTTCTCTTTGTAATACTGTAGGTTTTACATGTTGGTGGGTGTGGACATTTCACAGCCCATTAAACTTCTTTTGCATCAGTCTTGAATGTGAAGAAAAAACAAACAAACAAAAGAGAAAACAAAAAAACCAAACAAAAATCCTCAAACAATTATTAATTTAAATATTGATTTTTATTACTTTTTGAGGTTTTTTTCATGTCACAGAGCACATTCAATAAATCAATAAAAATCTGTCAGTGTGGCGCAAAACAGATCTGGCTTTCTTAGAATGTGAAAAGCCCTATAAAGTCCTGGGATTTTTGTGGGGTTTTTTTTTGTTGTCAGTTGTTCAGGGGCTTTGTTTTGTTTGTTTCTTATTGTTTGTTTGGTTTTTGTTGTCTGTTTGGTTTGTTGTTGGTTTTGTTGTTGGTTTTGTTGTTGGTTTTGTTGTTGTCTGTTTGGTGACTTTTAAAAATTTTAATATAGGCAGATGTTCTCCTGTGAAAAATAATTAATGTTTAAGTGATAACAGAGTGCCTGAGAGTTGGAAAAATATCATTTAGCAAAATATAGCTGTGGCAGCAACCAGCACACTCTTTATCACCCTCTAATCAAATGAGGCATTTCATTTTGAGCAATTTCAACAGTATAATATGTCAAGACACTGGTCAGGAAAAATTATATTCTTCTATGATTTTCCTACTACCATTCAGGTGACTACAGTTATAAACGCCACAAAAAATTCTCCTTTTGAGTGATTCCACATGAAACTGTAGTCCCTAATCCCTAAACTAAGAGATCTCTTAAACATCGTAAATGCTTCTGTACTTCCTTGAAAAACTATTGCTCTTTCTTGACAATGGATTGAGACTGTCATTGAGCTGTCTTTTTCACCTCAGAATGACTGCTATATCCAAAAAGGTGCTTTCAGTTTCTTCTAGCCAACTTGTGCTCAAATATCAAATGCACAGACAAGCAATTAATCATACCTTCTGTAATTACATACACATATGTGTAAAACAAGTTTAAAAATTACATTCTATTCTAAAGATAGGGTCTTTGATACTCTGTCTTTAAATGTGTCTCTTATAACTCCTAAACAAAATRGAAAGGCAGCCATTAGAAGCGTAGGCTCCTAATCTACATGATACTCAAAAACACATATATCTGCCACCCAACCATGAAAACATTTATGGATGAACCCCAYAACTTGAAATTAGCTCATCTTGGCCAGATAAGGGTGTGCACTATCCTTAGAGTGTGTATCAGCATCTGCTGCTTACCACTTACAAAAGATTCTTATAAATAAATCACTATTAGATAAAATAGAACACAAAGGAAGACAGAAGTTTACAAGAAATTAAAGCCAAAGATGAATTTTGGAATCTGTATGAGAGGAGAAAAGGGAAGACAGTGGGACACTGCAGATTCACAACAGTATACAGATTCTAAAAACAAATATACAGCTTTGGTGTCAGATCTGGTCCCAAGTTCTTTAATAAAGAAATTTAAGTCTGCAAGTATTCTGCTCTGCAGTACAGCACAGTCAGTAAAGGTTAATATATGTAAACTTTACAGATCCATAAGCTCAGTACAACCCTACTAAAAATTTGAAGATTCAGTACAGCAATTTGGCCCTCTGTGTTTTCCTTTTAATTTATGTTTACCTAATCTATCCTCAACTAGTGAAATATATGAAGGGTTTGCCTATTAAAACAAAAAATCCTCTAGTGGCTTGAAAATTTTTATCTTGTGGCTTTTTTTCTTTTTCTTCTTCAGTTAATGTCAAACTTTGTAATATGAAAGATAAGCCTGTCAACCATCTTAGTCAAYTTAAAAAAGCAATGAGACAGAAGAAAAATATATGTATACACTGAGAAAATGTACTGCATCTTATTAAGAAAATAAAAAACCGAATCAGTGGGAAGTTCATGTTAATCATATATTTTTATTAAATGATTAGTTTTAAATTGCTATATCATTATCTTATAATAGAATAATTCAAGTAAATTAGATTGTGAACCTAAATATGAATTATTTTCGGTTAATATTTAATTTTTTTAAAATGGAGGAAGAGTGAATTTTCTTTCCATTCTAATATATCMATTTTTCTTTTTAGCAGATTTTATCAAATTACTTTTGAAAATCTTGTAAACACAGGCRAATGCAAAACTAATTAGTCTGATGTGCGATGCAATGGTCCTGCACCCATAGAGGAAGTACAAAACATCTGGAATTCAAAGGGTAAGATCACAAGAGTAACTCTGGCCAGTTAAATTTCCATGATAAAAAATACTTAGTATTGTTCTATGGAAATGAAAATCAAAAGTTGAAAGCAATGTAAACATCACATTATGAGAAATTGAGAAAGTAATCAGGCTAGCTGAAAGGAAAGTGTTCAAATTTGAAAGTAGAAACAAAGTAACTGATTAAAAAAACTATTTGTTTTCACAGAGACAAAAGGAGATTTTGTCCRTATATTTAGCTGAGCTTTTGGAAGTCTAATGCTGATGGAGAACTTTGGTAATTTCATGCCTATCAAATAAAGCTACTCTTACTGGAAAGCTGATCAACTGAGTACATGGTASCYAAATTGCAAACACTGGGACCTATATGAACTGCCAAGACTTCAGCTCAAGGAGTTCAGTTTGTTCACCAGCCCCAAAGCTGAAATGGCAGCACACAATTTCATTTTAAAAGAGATTTTATCTGATGATGAGAAAAAGCTCTGGTATGGAAAGAAACCACTTTGTGCAGTTGTTGAAATGAAGATTAGGCAGTCCACACATGAGCAGCTTAAAAATCCTTGCTATTGAGAAAGGGGATTTTCATGTTTGGTTCTAGTATCAAATTAAATTTACTTTCAWAAAGCTTATAAAAAGTTTTCCAGACACTGCTGGCATCTCTACAAAAAATGACACATGCTACAAGCAATTAATGTTGCAATCTATATTTGAAAAGGGACCTTGACAAACAAATTACTCTTTAAAACTTTTAATTGATTTTTACTACTTTAGTAACAAGCTGAGTGCAAATTACTGAAAGAATATTTTCCAGTCATGTAAATAGCTGCGTGATTCATTCTGAAAAAAAAAGAGTGGTAAATGGGAAAGACTAATTTCCATTACTTTCTATTTGTAATTAAGCAATTCCATACAGTTAAATACAACAAACACTTGGAAAAAGTTTTATAGACGGTGAACAGCAGCATTAAATAATTTCTAGAAACCTGTAACTTTGCCATTTTCTTAAACCCCTAAAGTTAACATAGCTGTAAGTAAAGAAAAAAATATGGTTTTAAAAATATTCAATAAAATGAAAAAATACAGAAAAAACATAGTAGCAGTTCAAAGCCTTTTTGATGACCATGAAATTTAATAGAAATATTCCATGTGATTTGAATAAGTTTTGGATCAATCCATGACATTCTTAATCTGTATTGCTATGTAATAACTCAAATGGAACTACATCTACATCTTACTATTTGCCTCGATGTGGTACAATAAGCCTGTAGTGCAGACAGGCTCTGTTCCAACTGTTTTCAGACCATAAAGTCAAACCCCAGACCTGATTTTAGAGACGTCCACATGCTTGTGTAACTTTATGAGTAAAGCTTTCTTCTGGATAATATGGTTACTTAGGAAAATTTCTCTTCCCAGTGAGGAAATCATAAGAAAACTGAGTGAGCAATGTTCAGTTTACAATTAGTTATATTCAAAATCCACTGGGACACACTGTRAGCATTCTGTTGTAGGAGATGACCCTGGTTTGTGCAGGAGGTTGGATTAGATAACCTTCCCACTCTTTGGTAATTTCATGCCTATCAAATAAAGCTACTCTTACTGGAAAGCTGATCAACTGAGTACATGGTACCCAAATTGCAAACATTGGGACCTATATGAACTGCCAAGACTTCAGCTCAAGGAGTTCAGTTTGTTCACCAGTTTGTTCAGTTGTTCACTAAAGTAGTAAAAATCAATTAAAAGTTTTAAAGAGTAATTTGTTTGTCAAGGTCCCTTTTCAAACTCTTCCCACTACAGTTATTCTTCAATTCCAAATTTATCACCAGAGGTCTCTAAGTCTGCTATGACTAGTAACCAAAAAAAGTACAGCAAAGGTTAAAGAAAGATTCTCTTGGACATTAAGGAGGATCTTTTGCCCTTGTGCAATAAGGGAYCTTATTGCAAAGATGCTTCAGGGATTGCAGCTAAAATAATGAATGGATTTAATCAGTTTAAGTTTCTTTAGTTGGAGCATTCAAAGCTTTAAAAAGTTTTAGAGATCTTGATAATTTTTGAATAGACTTCTGAATATCATATAGTCCAGCATCCCTGAGTCTGTCAGCTTTGCCTTGATTTAAGGATTATTTATGTAAAAAGTACTTCTGTATGCAATAGGAGTTCTCTTAATAACTAAAATTACAGTCACCATTAGACATCAAGCTCTGCATCAGGTACTAAATAAACAATAGAAAGGTCCAGATGAACAATTAAAAAAAACATTTTGCTTTGATAGTCACAATAATCTTGAGGAATGTCTCTATCTCTTCATCTGTGACCAACCAAAGAATCAACATACTTTTAGAAATTATGTTTTTGGAATAAACCATTTTCTTATGTGGRGATTTCTACAGTTGTTTTTATTTGATGTGCAGATGGTCTATATGATCTGTGGTGAGTTCTAGGATCCAGCAAGTGAGTCTGTACCTTGTCAGGTGAGGCAACCTGGGTTCCTAAATAAAAAAATAAATAATTTTGGGGATAGAGAGGGAGACTGGACAAGACAGATTTAGAATTATAGAAAATAATTCTAAAAGAATTGTGGAGAAAGCGGAAAGAAGAAAACAGAAAGCAGAAGACAGACAGGAGGCCAGACAGACAAATAGGACAGAGATGGAGAAGGATCATTATTTCCAATGTGGTGCTAAAAGAAAGTTGAGAAAAGTCTGTCAGTAAGCACACGATGAAGTACTTTTCTGACAAGATATTCTTCTGTCAGCAGTTAATAAAAATGCAGAATATCTCACTTGTGAGAAGGTCACTTTGATATTCATAATAGCACAAGAAAATCTGTGCATAGCAAAACACTCTGTGATTAACAATGCTTTTTCTAAAGGACTCTGTCGACAGTTATGTATCTGCACAACTCTCAGCTGTAATAAGGGGGTAGCTGTACTCAAAGAATACAGCTTGACATTTATCTTCTCTGAAAACTAAAAAGATTGAAAGCAAGTAGGGTTTCTTTTTGGTTTTTTTTTTCTTTGACAACACTGAAAGTCCTTCATGATTAGTTTAATGAAAGAAACTAAAGATCATTAAAAGGTCATAAGAACTTGGATGGTCTGAAAACTAGAGGAGCRCAAATCGATGAAGAGACTTGGAGGAAAATACTTTACAATTAATGTACTAACAAATAACATTTTACTTGGATCAAAGGCACTGATAAAGATGATGAAGCATAACTTGCCTTTCATTTTATGTTGAAAAAATCTCTGTATAGAAAAGAAAAAAGATCTGTCATGAATCCTCAACTAATTTTACCGTAATGTAAATAGGTGGTATGAATAGAATCTCAGCCTTCATTTTGTTACAAAAAGTGACATTTCTCAAATAATAGATCACCACATCGTAAAACCTCCATCCCCTTTAGTCACTCACAAATTACAGAATATAAATAAATTTTTAGACTGACTAATGATAATTTCATAGGTTTTTCACTGCATAAACCTTCTTTGTATAAATATAAGCACAATAACTTCATATTTAGATTGTAGATACAAATATGTTTTGACATTTTATTCTCTAAAATTTACTTCAGGTTCATCTAATATAAAAGGGAATTTTTATGTTTTTTAGAGATTCACAGTCCTTTCTGCTTTGGAATTGAAGCATTCTTCTTTCAGATCCAAAGGAAATATATTTCTAATTTTGAACTTAGGAGTTTTGACTCTAAGCACTGGGAGTTGCTGAAAATTTAAAATCCTTTAAATTAAATATTCTAAACAGAGAGAATAAGTTACAACTAACTTGATTCAGGTTGGTTGAGCTATTGTATTGAAATAAATATGTMATAAGTCCAAATTTATAAAAATGCTAGATCAAGAATGCATCAAAAGCCTACAATAGACRTTTTGAAACATTTTTGCCAGTGGATTTCCCAAGAAAGTGTGAGGCGCGAAGAAATTTTCCAAGTCAGTAATGAGTTACAGAGTGGGATTTCCTCATGGCAAGAGTTTTTAAACTTTGAACTCAAGACCTTCTCAAACATATTCCTTTCATTTTTCTTCAACAAAAATCTCAACACTTGTCCAAAGTGTCAGCTCACATCTTCATAAAAACAAAAAAGCAAGGAAGATCAGAAGAGCAGATGATTGAATTACTACATTCTTTGCTGTCCATAAATTTGTCTAGCTCCTTTTTGAACCTGAAAATACTTCCTCTTTCCCTGATATCCTTTTGCAGCATGCGTCAGATGTTCATGGCCTGCTCCATAAATTTATATTTTTGTTTCAGAATGGCTACCTAACAGTTTTAACAATTGTCCCCAACTTCCAGAACTGAAAGAAATGATACCAGTTCCACTGTAATTGTATACAGTACCTTCATGGGTCTGTAAATCTCTTATCACATATCTCTTCAGGGTGTTCCACTGTAAACTAAAAAACCTCAGGGTCTCTCCTCATAAGGGACATTCTCATGCTCTGCTCCCTTCATATATCTAAATGTGCTTCCCGGCAGGATCTCTAGCTCTTAAATAAGTTTCCTGAGATACATATAGAACTGAATATGACACCAAGATAAAGATGTAAGAAAATTTTATCTAGCAGAAAAAATGAATTCCCCATCTGTTTTTCAGTACCCTACCTGAAGATGGGCAGCATTGTCACTGATTTTTTCAGATTCTGATGCATATTGACTTGTTAATTTCTGGAAACAGTTGATAGCTTGAAGACCTGAGCTGTAATTATTAGCTCCAAGTTAGACATCATGTTTTGTATTATTTTTTCTTAGATGTATTAATTTCATTTTTTGATACTGAAATTGCTGTTTCACCTTTTGCCCACCTCAGCTTTCTGAGGTCCTTCTGAATTTCTTTTGCAACAGAGAAGCAATGATCTACCAAATATAGTTAAGAATATTCTGAAGTAGATGGATCTTTATTAGTGCTTTCCCTTTTCCAGGTAATTGTGGAAGAAGATATACAACCCAGCTCCTTGTGAGCATGCAGCTCTAGTTGGTGCTTCGTGGACGAGAGACCTTCATAGACAGGCTAATAATGACTAAGGACGGAAAAATAAAGAATGGGCTAAAACAGGACTTAAGAAAATTTGTTAAATAACCTTTCTCAGACTATGTTCAATACAGTAGTTTTATGCTGTGAAAAGTCATGAAGCATTTCAGTCTATACGGATTCAATTTTTCAATTCAATCATGAAATAGGTTTCCAATTCTACACAGTTTTTTTAATTGGAAAACATCTACATAAAGAGTGACAAAAAAAGGACCCCAACAACTAATCCATAAAAATTGATTTTCTCATTCACAGAGGAAGG
>JACDOX010000002.1:14463401-14541958 GCA_014549065.1 Cardinalis cardinalis
GGAAAGGAAAGGAAAGGAAAGGAAAGGAAAGGAAAGGAAAGGAAAGGAAAGGAAAGGAAAGGAAAGGAAAGGAAAGGAAAGGAAAGGAAAGGAAAATTACTCAACTTGAAAGAGGGTTTACAGTTAGTTTACTGTTACATGTTTATCATCATATCTAAGTGCCATTTCATTTTTTTGTGTTATATTTAGCCTATCAGATTTTCTGCTAGCTGAAATGGTCTTAATCACTGTAAATAAACTATTKGTTTTATTCATGCACCACTAGTGAAAATTTCTGCAGCGTGTTAAACTGGCCATGACTTGAAAATACCAATCCCTGCTGGTCTGAAACTGATCTCCCCAGAGACTAAAACCCATTTTGCTAAATCCTTTTTTGCAGAAATGACTGACTCCTATAAAGTGCTGTGCTTTTGCCCAACATTGATAAGACATAAATTAATTCAAAGGACTCCTTCTACCTAGGTAGGAAAATGTTATCTCTGTTTTTCAGATGGACAAACTGAAAAGGTGAAGAGGCTTCCTAAGGCCACAGGGTAAGGATAGAGCTGGTGCTTCAACTTGCCAGTGTCCACTTCTAGTCTAGAATTATAAATGTGAGATATCCTTCATAGTTAATACATAGTTAAAAGGATAAGAGTAGATACATTTTGCTCATAGAGAAATAATAACATAAATACAAAATTTTATACTAGTAAGTTACTTTCCAGTATTTWAAGCAGATATTCAAAGTGTGGGAGAAGCAGCAGAAGGGTGATTTTCATCTTCCTGACAGTGTATAGTAAACCAGACCTTTTTCACTGACTGCAGGCTTAGTTCCTTTACAGAGTCCTGCTTTGAAGGAAATTTTCTTCTTGACTTCTTCTCATTCATATTCAAAAACTTTCATTCTTGTGGTTCTCAAGTATGAACTTACATGTTATTAAAAAGTATCAGACTAACAACCATGGAGAGTAAAGTTTCACATTTAKATCTAGGCTAGATACTGTGCAGGTTTTTCAAAGAGTGGTTGATTATAGACGTAAAATTGACCCAGGTCAAGAAGCAAAGTGGTCATGAAAAGACTGACTGCGTCTTAGACGTCCSAAGGGTACCAGTCAGCAACTATTCAGACTTCCTTCTCAGTGTCAAAGTGTGATACCAAGGATTATTTTCCTTACAATAATTATGTTTTAAATTTATTTATCTTTTCAGGAAACACATGAAAGAGCAAAATTGAACTGAATTACCCAGAACCTACTCTGTGTAGAACAAGAGGAATTGCAAGATTTTATACAATGCTGTTTTCACAGAAGCAAAGCTTACTGTCACACCAGAGGCAACCCAAATACCCCTAAGGAAGATCCTTAATCATTGGYAATCTTTCTAAAAATTATCAATTATTATAGCATATTATAAAATGACTACTGTAACAGGGTGACCTGAGCACTACTGTTTGYTTAGAGCCAATTAGTTCCAACATTCTGAGACTGAAACTAAGGGAATAAACATGACCCATAGGAAAAGAGTACTTTCAAAATGAGTGCAAAGTGGCAACATTTGCCATGAATGGAACCAGACAGAAATTGGAGGACTTTGTTTTAAGAAGAATGTTAAAGCCAGCTATAAGAACAGATGAAAGAACTTGGAAAAGTAAGAGAAATCAATTTGTTCCTATTCAGCTTCTGATCAATGCAAAATGAATGCCTGGTTGTAACACTTTTTGTGAAAGAGGGAGTCATATTTTGGAAAAATATGCAGGAAAAATAGAAAATAGATACAGGCTATTAAAAGACTATATTGAAAGAGAGAAAAACAATTACATGCMAGGATGCTCATGCTTTGGCAGAAATATTGTAAATATTGAAATGCTGAATACARTTTAACAACTACTGAAAGAGAGGTTGGATGGTTCTTTTTCCTTTCTATTGGACAACCTGAGAAGAGTTTGTCATTTGAAGAATATAAAAGAAYTGATTTCACAGAAAATCATGTTCATATTTTAATTAGGGAGTCTAAAAACCCAGGACTTTTCTTAAACAACCTTTTGTAACTGGTACAAAATATGCCAACAYTGGTCTTTGCAGAGTATTACACAAGCTCTCTGCACATACACCACTTCACAAATGCAGGCTGACACATCTCCAGAGCCACAGATTATTGGTTTCCTCTAAAAAATTTCCTGAGGATGAAGTTKTTATGGTCAAAGTCCAGCCAATGAACTGCACCAACACCTTCCAGCCAGGCAAGTCAGAGAGAGAAGAATCTGCTGCTTTAGTGGCCCCACTGCACCCTCATTTTGCCTTGGTTCTGGGTGGGCAGTGCAGCCTCTCTCAGCTCTGTGCCCTGCCTTGCTGGGTGCTTGTAGAGGTGCATGGGGGCTGACACTCTGGACCACTCCTCGACATCCAGAGATGTTGCGCAAGAGTTTGGAAGAATCCAAAATCAAGGCTAATAATGAACCAGTAGATGCAAGTGTGCAGGAGATAATTCAGATTCAAAAAACTGCACCGCAGGAAATTGTCTCTGTTGCTGAGTTACAGCCCTATTTTTATGAGTTTCTCATTATGGAATTCTCTGTGACCATGAGTGAGACTTGATCTTGTCTAGTCTGTAGTAGGTAATGAGATACTCATTTATTGCAGCAGAGTCTATTAAGAAAAAAAAGTAAACTGCTGAAAGYCTAAACTGCAGTGACCTATATTGGGAACTCCAGCCGCATACAGTCAGAATGGATTTATGGCCTTTGATAACATTGGCAACAGCTTTCTCCTGGTTTTCAGTATGTGGCATGTTATTCCTGAATACAGCATACAACCATTTACAGTTTTACTATTCTTGCCCTGTAAGTGTACTAAGTATTTTTCCCCGTTATTCACTAAATCCATTTATTTTGTCTTCTTCCAAGCCACAGCATATGTGTACATTCACATCCTGTATTTAATGACACTTCCTCTTCCTGATGAAAATTACTATTGTGTTCTTGCAGCATAATTCTCAACAGATAGAAATAGCAATTCAGTCGCCCTTAATAGACGCAATTTAAAACAGAATTTAGCATCAGCAGAATTGCTTTTGTTTTAAGCAGATGCTGTTACATGATGCTCATGGTGTTCTCCATAGGGTATTCCACAGAGTTTTTGAGGATATTATAAAACAAACTGACAATGATTAATGCTAATAAAAAGAGCTACAAAATTACCTGCAAGAAATTACAGCATATCTTTTTATTAAACCTGTCATGCTGTTGGCACAACATTTGTGTTCAGGTCGCTGACACAGGAAGGTTTTTGCACACCATGAACATTCAGTTAATGCTATCTAGGTCAGTGCAAAGCAATATTTGATCTTTGATTGAGATATAGATTGTGAAAGGCATAATTCATATCAAGGCCAATTAGAGTCTTTTCAGTACATAGTACATAGCGTGTTCTAATAACATTAGTACTTAGTCTACTTCATCAGAGGCATGAAACTCAGAATTAATTATTCTGCTTAACGGTGTAAAGGATCTTAAGAGCAGAGAATACAGTAAAAATCAGAATTATACTTCAAATCAATAGCAAATATCAGGCTGTGTTTGATGCATATCCTTTGGGGTTTTAGTASTTCAATTCCAAATTACTTTGGCATTACCATAGCTGGATAATTAGTCTTATCATTGAATTTGGTTCTTAAGAATAAACAGTGAAGAAAAAATAAAAAGAAAAAAAAAGAAAACTGAATAATAATGTAATAATAATAATAACAACGATACCAACATGATAAAATATTAATTTTTCATGTATTGTCTCATTTAACTGGTGTGAAAAACTGTTGAATTATTGGGTTAGCACTACTACAACTTCACCAGTTCTAAAATTTTGCATTATATAAGTAAATGGTCCTGTCACCTAAAACATCAGTTTTAGGTGACATTCTCATATGTTGCGTAATCTAGAGATGTATTGGGTTAGCGTTTGCATCATTTGCTACTACAATGACCTTAAAGAAGTACAACAGCTTACTCAACACCTCATAACCTCCAAGAATTAGTTACTTTAATAATTTTAATTTAAAAAATTAAAAAGATTTAGTAATAGTTGGTACTATTTGAATAAATTTCCTTTTTTATTTAAAAGTAGTTGTTACTGCTTTCCTGGTTTGGTTCTTACATTAATTTATTAAAATCTTCCTGTGTTTGCTTCCTTTGTAGCTCTTTATTTTCAAGGTGGCACAGAATTTTTTTAATGAAAGCTGTAAGAGACCTTCATAAATATTTTCTTCTCACATAATGCCAACAAACACAGAATCCCATTGGGGATTCATCAAATATCTTCAAATAAACTAGAACATTACAAATGTTAGGATGGTTTGCTTTTGTCCATGTAGCTGAATTGTTTGTGGTTTATTCCCAATTTAAAAATAATAAAATACCTCTAGTAGACATGGGCTAATATGTCCTGTAACTATGCTGTAAGCTGTGCTATACAGATAAGCTCTAGGAAAGACTAAAAAATAAATTTAGCCCAAATAGTTTTTGCTCTACATACTACATTGTCACTCTCTGAATGTCAACACAATTGCTACTACCTTATCAGTAATTAACTTATACACTGTTCATCTTTGTTATCTGCTCTCACACTTATTTTCCACTTACTAGGAATTCATTAGTCTCATTTTAGTGATAAAGGACTCATTCACTGGTAAGTTCAGCTAAGAAAATCTTCCTTTCTTAAAATAAACCTTGAAAGTGCCTCAGAACAATTTACTGTTACAGTATTCCCACAGAATAAACATCATCAAATCATCTTCATGATCATCAGACTTTGGCTAGACAGTAATCCTTAATCCTCCCCCTCCCATCCTCCCATCCCCAGAGGATGTCTGCTGAACTAAAGAGTTTTCTGTAGTCATTTCCCATGAGTACATAGCATGTGGGTTTTGTAGCATACTAAGGGTGGGCACTTAATTTTTCAATCATCATGACCCAGCCCAGGGGCAATTATATGCTGAGTTGGAGCTTTCACAATGAAAAACATTGAACATGTCCTGTGACAAAGAGGTTTGTTATGTAAACATTGACTGCTCATCCTGGTTTAATGCTACAGGAACTGCATTCGTTAGAAACAGAAGGCTCTAGTAAATCAGAAATGGAACAGAAGATAAAATTTTCTTGAACCTTAGAGTCTCAGGCTCAGAATTAAGCATCTGTCAAAGGAGTTGGAGTAGGTCAGGAACTTTTTCTGCTAGAAGCACTGCAGAATTGATGACAAGAAACCTGCATTCCTTCCAAAAAGGAAGGTGGAAACTACCAAAACCACATTTATCTTGCCACAGGGCTCTTTCCCCACTTTTGCAGAAGCAGTCAGCTGGGCAGAAAAACATTTACTAGTATTTTTTGCTTTCAACTGGATTATATCTGAAGAAATGGAATAGTAAAGGCCAGTATAGAGAAAATTCAGACTGGGGTAAGTCAAGCTGGGGAAGGCAATCTCAAGCCAATTTTAATTAAAGTCCCTGAGATCAGTTATGCCAGGTTTCCAATATATTTATTAAATGGATTTACCTCCAAACCAATAACTTTCATTATATTCTTGTGTCCAGACGAACCACTCAATACAAAAATTAGATAAGGAAAATTCTCAACCAGAACAAACAAAAAAAGTTAACAGATTGCATATCTTTCTAGTTTTATGTTATATACTATTGTTCAGGAAAGACAAGATGTGGAAATCACTACACTTTCTCTACATTGTTACTTTCCAGACTATTTACTCTGAAAAGCCAGTGCCAAAAGTATAATTAGCCTTACTTGAAATGTTGAAGCTACAATGGCAGCTGTCCAGGTGTATAATCAAAGTGCTTCTTAGGGGAAAAGACTGATAAAATAGTCCAAAAGTGTTTTAGGAAAATAATAGAGTTCTTATATATTATACACCACCAGTAAACTCAAAGAATGGAAAATTTGGGTTTAGGACTTTGAGGAAATGTGTACTGTTAAGTATATAAATATAAAATGCCATTATCTTATGGTCATTGAATCAAGGATTTATAGTATTTCAGAGCTTCTAAGATTTTTTTCAATGGAGATCTCAGATCAATAGGCAATTCAGTTCTTTTTATATATTTGCCTTTGTATTTACCACAAGGTTTTAGCTATTTTATTGTCTAAGGATTTTTTAAACCCTCAAATTACATGACATAGTGTGTAGCACAGGACTAATGGACCTCTTTGCAGTGTTTTGATACTGATTCATCAAATACCAGTTCAAATTTAAAAACAAAAAACAAAAAACAAACAAAAAAGCAATCCAACCTGTCGACTTTCATTATTAGCACACCAAATTGCACAGACTCATATCACTTCTAGGAGGTTTTGTTCAGTCTCCCTTCTTCGTCCCAAATGTGTGACTAGCAATATAATTGGATACATATTAAACATGTTTACAGGAGGAAAAGTGGTTAAATYAGCAAAATTAAAACTATGAGTTAACTAAAATGTTCACAGAATGATTCAGAATTAATGTGAAAAAATGGGTACAGTCTACATCTTGGGCTGAAGTAGAGTAAGATMCAGTCATAAGTAGTTCTAAGAGGTAAAAATGTACAACATTCGCTCATTTAACATTCAGTACAAATGACACAGTTTGGCAGTGCAATAAAGCTGATTTCAGGACTCCTGCCAAATCAAATGTGTTGCAGTCACAACAGCTGGTGCTGGTTCAAAGTCACTCAAGGGCCAGCAGATCAGTTCTTATGCTCAAGCTTTTTGAAATGTCAGTAACATCTGTCCACGACAATGAATCTTCATCAGAGCAGGTTTCATATGTCTTCTTACTGCTATAAAAAACCATCAAAAATTTTGATTTTTGTCCTTTAATATGCACCAGTGCAGTCACATGTCCACCACTGGTTTGGATCCCATTGGCTCTATGGTATCTGTGACTACCCATGTGCCATTTTACAGTTGTGGCACATGAGGGTTTGATAATTTAGAAAATTAACCCATTGAAATCAAGAAGACAAAAAATGATGTTAGTTTTCCAGTATTGTTTCCTGATTTCACAGTCAGTCCTTTCAGTGTGTTACTTTCTCCTTACGTGACTCCATTGCTTGTCCTGACTTGTATAGATCCTGTAAACTATAATGCAACACCAGCTCAAGACCTGAATGAACACATTCTCTGCAGTTATATCTCATCATTTTGAACCTGACTTTTGTCCAAAAGGTCATATAATCAATGTATAATGAATAACCAGTATTGTGTGGAGATTTATTTTTATAGAAAAAAAAAAAAGCAGTAGAATGAAGTAAAAGATCCTGCACCTCTTGGTCTTGTAATTATAAATGCCCAACTAAGCATTTTCACAGACTTATCACTTGTTTTAGAACCTATTAGATAGACAAAAAATTGAACCATTCTAATCTACTCTTTCACTTCAACCACTTTATTTGAACTAACAGAGACAGCAAAAAATGTATTTTGGATTGGAAACTCAGTAATTGTGGAAATGGATACCTTGAAACATTGAAGGTTTGATGACATGACATCCACTTTTTGGGTCCAGTGATGAACAGACTAATGTGGCTGCTCTCCTAATCTACATTCTTCTCTCTCAGACTAATCTTGGTAAATCTACCAGAGGAAATATTTTAGCATGCACCTTTAATATTGATAGAAATATCCATATCTGAATGTTTAAACAGCAGATCTTCACAAAGCAAATTGCACAATGTGCCATAGTTGCCCTTTCATTTACTGGTGTCATTTCTGTCTGTGATCAATAAACCGACTGTGCTACCAAAAATTGATATGCACTAAATTAGCACTGAAGTACCATGGTAAGCACTATGCTCTGTCTACTGTTTCCCTGGTCACAGAGTCTAACAGTCCTACAAATACTATTTTTCTCTTGTACCCCATTAACTTTTTGCCCTTTCCAAATTAATTAATTTCCGAAATGTTTTTTCTTCTGAAGACAATATTTTCCCTGCTTGAGTATAAGATTATATAGTCMGCAGAAATATTATTGGTTTACTGTGTGCTGTGTTTATCGTAAGTCCACTTCAGAGCCACTTTATTAATTTTAATTGTCCCCTTCAGTATGGACTTTAGTTCCTTTAAAAACCATAAAAGAAAGAAAAAAAACCCCTCAGTTTTTCAGCTATAGGCTATCTTGTATCGACAATCTAATATGCTGATAGTCTGTTTTAATGAGAAATTTYAGGAGAAAAAGAAGAGTTGAAGTTTCCCGTAGCACAACAAGTTGTACCTATACAAAGGGTGAAAAGTTAGACAAAAAAGAATGTAAATAATCCCCAAAAAGCAAGACTTAGATTAACTCTTGATCTTCTTTACTGTTTCATACTGCATGTCTTTTCCCATTAGCTCTTCTGTTTTTTCCTTTTCCTGGGAAAGTGTTTATGTCATTTAGACAGGCTTAATGAAAGAAATCCACCAACAAGGCTACCAAGACAGAAAAGAGGTGACAAAATTGATTGCCTAAGTGGAACAAAAGTAAACAATCTTTGTTTTCCAAGTTCTCCGGTTTTTTTCTACTTATCTCTTTTTTTCAGGCTTTGTATAGAACAAATACCACTCTGATTTCTGGCTAAGTCATAGTGGAACGGCAGAGATAAGGAATCATGGCGATAGCCAGAGCTGAAGGATGCCTCAAAATAACAGGATCACTATAGCTAATGCRGAGCAGAAAGAGAAATGTGTTATGACGCATAAAGCCAGGAAATGCAGAAGAAGAAGATGCACGGAAAGCCCATAATTTTTTGACTGCTGAGATGAGAACACTATGCTAGTGAAAAAATCAGTCTTGTATTCGAAATTGAACCTTGATCTCCTATGGCCACATGCTCTACTCTGCTCTTTCAAATCCTCTCTTGCCATCCTCCCAATGATACAGATGAACAAAAATTAGCTAAAGGTTATTACCTGCACACAGGACCACAGAATTATTTATTTCAGAAAAGATCTCTGAGATTGAGTTAAACATTTGACCAAACACCACCTTGTCAACTAGACCATGTAACTAAGAGCCACATCCAGCCTTACCTTAAACATCKCCAGTGATGGTGCCTCTACCACCTCCCTGGGCAGCCATTCCAATGCCTAATCACTCCTTCTGTGAAAAATTTCTTTTTAAGCTCTAACCCAAAGCTCTCCTAGCACAGCTTATGACTGTGTCCTCTTGTTCTGTTGCTGGCTGCCTGGGAGAAGGGACTGATCCCCACTGGGTGACGCTCTCCTTTCAGGGAGCTGTAGAGAGTATTAGCATCTCCCCCAAGACTCCTCCAGATTAAACACCCCCAGCTCCCTCAGCTGCTTCTCATAAGCCTTGTTTCCAGACCCTTCCACAGCTCTGCTGCCTTTCTCTGGACACACTCCAGCACTTCAATGTCCTTCCTGAAGTGAGAGGCCTAGAACTGGGTACCTGAGACGAGGCCTCAGCAGTGCCAAGTACAGTGCAAGAACCACATTCCTGGTCCGGCTGGTCACGCTATTCCTGATACAGGCCAGGATGCCACTGGCCCTCTTGGTCACCTGGGCACAGTTGGGTCATGTGCAGCCCCTGTCAAGCAGAACCACCAGGTCCTTTTCCACTGGCCCAGTTTCCAACCACTCTGCCCAAGTCTGTAACACTGCCTGGGGCTGTTGTGGCCAAAGTTCAGGAGCCAGTGGTTTTATGGAACCTCATTCCACTGATCTCTGCTCATCAATCCTGCCTGTCCACATCCCTCAGCAGAGACTTCCTATCCTCCAGCAGGTTGACATTCCCACCCAACTTGGTGTCATCTGCAAATTTGTTAATGGTAGACTCAATCCTCTTAYCCAGCTTATCAAGATATCAAACAGGACTGGGCCCACACTGATCCTTGGGAACACCAATAGTGACTGGATGCCAACACAGACAGGAAAAAGTTGCAATGTCTGCATAGAACAGCAAGATGCTCTTTTCCTTTTGCTTGAAAAGAAATAGATTCTGTTCCATTTATTTATCTGTGTGGGAGCCTGAAAAAAAAAAAGAAATCTATGTGACTTCATTAACTCAAGCTTATGTGGTCTAATTCTCCATAACATGTTTATATTCCTCAAACTCTCAATTCMTCAAACAGTAAGGCTCAGTGAGGAGTTAGAGAAAATATAAGTACAAAGGAGAAGTCTGAGGCTATTCTCACCTATAGTAGCATTTCCTTTGGGTCATTGTGCAGGGCTTGAGCCTATTTGCAGTTGTAGCTTGACAGGACTTGGGAGTGAATTTGGGAAGAGAGGAGAATCTGAACAGAGCACAATGTGGAAAAAGAGAACAGAAGTTATGAATTTAGTTAAAGGACCTGTGAAGGSTAGGGGAGCAAGAGATGGAAAATAAGTGCAACACTGTATCTCTTGGTAATAGACAGAGACATTCTTCTTCAAGATTTTGTTGGGACTATTATACTATCAGAAATTTCTCTTTCTCCTGAAAATAAAGCCAAACAAGAAATTTTAATCAGCACCTTCAGCCTACATCAATTTAAATCATACTTCATAAAATACTTAAGGCAAACAAAACAATTCAGGTGAAGAGTTTCCTATTTAATCATGGGCATTTGAACAACAAATAGCTTGTAATTACCTTAGTAGATGCAGAATCAACTTACCAACAAATGATGAATTATTAACTATTCTGACCCAGCCTTTTAGTAAATCAGACAGAGGGACACAAGGACAACACCAATAATATCAAACATTACAAATGCAGCATAATAGCACTTCAAGTATTTATTCTTTTTTTTTTTTTTCTGAGGTGCTTCTCTTTAACACAATCACATCACTTCCATGTCCAATGCAGGTTGCTGAGAGAAATGTTCTCTGCTAAGTTAACAGCATTCTTCTGAAGGCAAGAATTATTTTGTCCTCTGCATAGAACTTAATCTGTGTCTAACAGAACTGTTCTGCCTCATTTCTACCAGTGTAAATTTTCAGAAATAAGTCACCAGCAAACAGTTAGTTAATCACACAAATATTAATTCCACAAAACTGGACCCATAATCTTTCTTCTAATTCAGTGGGCAAATCCATGATTCTGGGAAGACCCTTGACAAACCGCTCCTACATCTTCCAAGCTCTCAGACGTAGTCCWAAAGGCTGCATGATTGTTTCCATTGAACTTCCACTTCAGTCAGTGCAAGGCTTTTCTGAAACCTCCTTTATCAATCATTAGAAATATTCTTGCCAGTTTGTTTCAGGACCTACTGGATTTTTCTGTCTGTGTTGTCTCTCAGTTTTTGTCTTCCTCCTTTGGTGCTTGCCCAGCCAGAGCCATTCTTAGTATCCTTTTTCTCAGGTTACATAGGCCACATTATTTGTCTTTTTCATCCCCTGAACACCCTAGTAAATCTTCTCTGCACCATTCAAATTGTTTTATGTCAACGTGGCTAATTAGCATTGTAAAGAGTGTTTATGGTTATATTTTCCCAACAGCCTACATGACAGCAAATATTTTTTGCTGCAGTTTTAGTGTGAGCAGCTATAAAGATGGCCTGCTTAAAAAGTGAAGATTAGGGAGCAGAAGAAAATGGGTCCTGGAAAACATAGTCAGACAAATTGCCTGCCAAAGTGGGGGCTGGATGGCTGGGAACTCAACCTGTGAACCAGAAATTTCCCTAAAAAGTGCATCTGGTAATGTAGAAGCATAGATAAAATATCAAGGATACAGAAATATCCTGAGGTACCATGATTAAACCCAAGAAACTCTAATGACAATTTAACATTTGAAAAGGTAGAAGCAGCCTGGGAAAATAAAATTAGTCTAGAAGAACTGTAAGCACAATTTAATCATTTAATTATTGGCTGTTACCAATGAAAAATTGAAATTAGCAACATGTTGACTGCTTGAAGTGGTGTTGTCCTACACACCACTCCTATGACTCAAGGCTATAAAAATAACTGTGTTTTTTTGCCAAAATAGACAGTTTTTCACTGAGTTTTCTCTGGTTTTTTTAAGCCAGTTTAATTTCACATGAATTTTCTGCCAGATCTCAGACTGTCACCGAGAGCGCCCAGATGACTCTGGACTCTGTGACATAGACCCTCTTTGAAGAGACACTCTGTCTGTTATCTTATTGTGTTCCCTCACTTAGGCGTCAGTTTGAGCCGTCCTCATGCCTCTGGGATAGTTGGATCAAACTTTGGGACTGATTTGTCCCCCTCTTTGGGATGGTTTCACTCCTGAAATCTGTTGAATTTGATTGATACCTATATTATATATATATCCATAAAAGTAATCTATCATAAGCATATCTCCTCTTACATTGTTATTATAAAATGCCAAAATTGGTCTTTATGATTGTCAGTATGATAAGTTGCTTACATAATAACTTTATCATAACCTGTAATACACCTACTGGGTTTCTGTACTTATATTGGTAGTTAATCTAGGATTGGTTATTGCTGTTATTGACCACTGCCATGCTATTGATTGCTATTGATTAATCATTAATTGCTGATAGTATTTTGTATTAGCTTGATATATTTAGATATATTTGCTTCATTCATCTGAGGTATAATTTCTAGTCATGATTTCTGTGGCTTTGTGATAATTTGCAACAAAATAGAGAAATTTGGATGACAAAAGCTTCCAAGTCTTTGTATTATGAAATTCAATGAACCCAAGGTTGCAATCTCYACACACCAACAGTTCTGGGTAACATTTTTGGTCATAACAGGTCTACATCATRTATTCATACATACTACATGAATGTTTTTTCTCTGTGTATTGTGTCTTTTGTTCCTCTTGATAAAAAGAGAAAGAAACATTTCAATAGAAGCTCACAAATCTATGTGCTGGAGCTACATCAGTGAAACTCCTCTTTAAACTCCAGACTTGAATTTTGCAGCCTAAAACTTTGCTTCAACCTGTAATTGGCAAGCTGTGCATTTCAGAGCCAGAGTTTAATAAGTCTCTCCATTCTATTCTGTTCTCTCTTGCAAACAGTAATTAAGTGTAATTATGTGGAAAAAATGTTGATTGAAAAATGTGTATTTGCAAACCTGAGTTTGAATGGACCTACATTGCATTTAGAATATAGCTTCTCCAATCCCTATTTTTTACAAACTCACCACAAAATTACAGTGCATACTAATTTGTACAGTGTAACAAATCCCAGGGTAACTGTAAGAATGGAGTGTTCTTATCTCCTCTGCAGTCACATTCATCTTTGAAGCACATTTTTAATAAGGGTTTCAAAAATGACTGCATTCATTGCATAGAGAAATTGGTGGGCAGGTTGAAGAGATAAAATGATGCAACTATGAAGTTTTAATTTTATATGGATTCTTTGTCTCACCTTAGTTATTCTGTTTCAGAAGTCACTTATTCAGAAATTTTTCTGTGCCAGAGGGACAAAATTTGTTCTAAGCATACTTCTCAGTGTAGAAAATTATCTATGCTTTATGTTTTCAGTAACAATACAAACTTTCAGCATGGAATTATCTATTTTGCTATCTTACCAAAAAAAAGAGGAATCTCCTATCTAAACCACAAAATATTTAAGAAAATATCTTACGTATACATGGTGTTTACAAAGTTTATGGGTTTTTTGCTACAGCAGAGATAACTCAGAAGATAAAATGACAGTAATCTCATGATAAGAAGAAATAGGAAATCCATATACAACTAAAAAATAAAGGGTTTTGTCTACTCCCTTGATGTCATCTCTGAGATTTTGATAAAGTAGCTATGGATAAAAGTGCAAATATTCAGATCTGATTTCTTTGTAGCTTCTCTGTACTTTTCTGCCCTTTAAGGAATTGAAAAATAAAAAGAAAGCTTTCATAAAACTTTTCTGTTCTATACCAAAAATGCAAAATAACCACAAACCATCTCTTTCCATTGTGAAATTAAATCCATTTCAAAGAGGAAATAATAAGTTTGGCTTTCCTCTAGGGAGTATTTTTTTAACATTTCCAGCTCAAATGTTAGTTTCATGGATTTAAAAAGACAGTTTACTCTGTTTGAAGACAGAAAAACTTATTACAACTGAACTGAAACATCTTACAGATTCTAAATATAATCCTACATATAATGAATACTGTAGCTTTACATATATTAAATGAAATTATTTCTGATTAAACATATAGCAGTACAGGAAAAAAACCCAAAGCACTGGAAAGTTAATAGCAGTAGCATATTTATTCATGTTTGTATAACATTTCAAAAAGTTATTTGTTGCTGTAAGCTATCTCTTCTGTGCCAATAGAAATGGCTATAGAGCTCAGCCCAACACTCTTAAAAATTTCAGTTGAAAATAGCTTGCGATCAGAGTTTTCAAACACCTCTGGTTCCTTCTATTTTCACAGAGAAAGGTTTCTGGTTTTCATTCAGCTTATACCATGCTGCTTTCTTGACTCTATTGCCCTTCTTCAGTTGCAAGTAACCAAATACAGGAAAAAAACCCATCATTTAAATAACATATTCCTAGCCTGAAAAGTATTAAGCCAAGAYAGTGTCTCTTTGAACCACTACAAATTGTGCAAGATGTTGCAAATTGTCTCATTTAGCAATTTTAATCTACAAATGAGAAAATGTCACTCATTACAATTCTGCACTTGGTTCCCTTATTTTCAAAATATAGTATATTGGTCACAAATACAAAATAACAATCCATGAGTTATGTTAAATGTGACAAATKATTTTTGAAGATTACTAAAAGACTGCATATATGGTGAGAAAATGTAAATTTTTATGCACATTTTTCTGTCTTTAAGCACAGTTTTGATATCTGAAACAAAGAAATTTCTGCAGAAGCATGTGGACACTCATGTCTGGGCAAAGATTATGTGTGGAGATCTTTAAATGCCAAASTACCCACGGTGAATATTAACTACCAACAATAAAGAAGGATCAGTTAGAGAGCACTGAAGAAATGGGCATGAAATCAAATGCATCTCTGTTGAATTTGACCAATGTCACTGGAAGGTTGCTCCCCATATTTTTTTTTAGGCCATTGAAACCAGAGAAGAGTCATGAAGACTGAGAAAAGACAACATCAGGTCCAGTTTCCAACAGTAATTTAGAATTAATTCTAATTTTTAAGATGACCTTGCCCTGACCTTGGAGATTGGACTTTGTGATTCCCAGAGATTCCTTCTGACCTGAAGCATTGCACTCTTTTGATAAATCTTGTAGTAAGATTTTGAGACAATAATTTATATGGGCATGTAGCTTGAGACAGAAGGAATTTTAAGCAGCACTTACTTGTATAAAACAAGGGAGCATGTGTAATATTAGAATATTGTCAAAGAAGTTGTCTGCATTATGGATAAAAGTAGGAATTGGTATTAGAATGATTTGTGGGTGGGACTGTGGTTAGCAATAAAGTGATTTCCTCTCTTGCTTTGTAATAGTTTCAGATCGATGTTTTTTTGTGCTAAAATAGAAGATTATATACATGCTCTTATGTAACTCTGAATGCTGGATTTGCACTTTGTTGACATGATTTATAAGTGTTTGATTATAGCCACAGCTAGTTGATGGAGAGAAGCATTTCCTGACTAAAATGTCATCACTTCACCTTTATGCTTTGAGGTAAGAAATAGGCTCAATCTATTTAAGTTCTTTGACAGTAAACACTATCAGATGCTTTTCCCTGAGGGGCTCATTATCTCAAGTAGCAGATTTTGCCACTAACAGCACACTCAAAAATGGTTTGAGAAGCCAAGGTAAGGTAAAATCTGCTTTGTGTAATGAGCAATCTTGTAGGATATGAACAAGATCGTTTCCATACCTAAGTGCGTGAATACTTGTGAGTCAGCCGCAAACAACGGTGGCAGCAAAAAGAAAGGTGAAAGCAATTAATTTTTACCAGTTCTCGTAGATCAGCTTTTTTATGCTGTTTACCATCATGGTATCTAAAACATACCAACATGTCAGGGGCAGAAGTTGCTGATGGAGTGAGAACTRGTCTGGCATAGAACAGCCACCTGCCCAGTTAAGGTCAGAAACCAGTGTAAAGAACCTGAGAGAGCAGGAGAGGTGACTTATTGAGAAGTCTGGAGAAAGTTCATCAGTGGAGATCTGAAGACTGATGTTTGAGTGATACAGGTTTACTTTATCCATGTTACAGGAGCAGCCCACGTGCAACAAAAAACATTCACAGACTTCAAGTCATGTACCACAAAAAGGCAGGGTATGAACAGCTGATACGTGAGAAACTCAGATGTGTTCAGACGTGAGGGAAGAGTTGCAACTCACTTTGCAACTAGGGAGAGTGGTGCTATTGTTATTCTATTCCCTCTTCTTTCAAGTCCCAACAAGGATGACTGTCCAACGGTAAACTCGAGGCTGCTATTCTGCTGTCCTGAGGTAAATGTATCTGCAAATACCGTCCTTTCTCTGTTTGTAAAGGTCTCAGTCACTTTTACTAAATTTTCTGTAAGAAATAAAAACTATTTAGGATGTAAGAAAAAACATGTATGTATGCATTTCACATTTTTTTTTGTTTCTTAAGGAGAAATCTGTTTTAGAGAAACAAATCAGCTTGCTGAGTAACTTGATAAAAGAGAAGCCATGAGAACATTTCTCAGCAATATTATACATTCAGTTTAATTTGTCAATATTTGATAAATACTATAATGTTCTGTATGACGCTACCTCTACTGCAAAATGCAGCAGCGTATTAATTATATTTCCTGCTATGCTATATTCTGCCAGTTACCAAGAAATTAAAGAATAGCAATGAAACAGTCAAATACATCATGTCAACTGCAGGAAATTATTACCTTCATTGGACAGTGAGCTATCCTAAACTCTTAGAAAGAACTAATCTAAAGAATTTATTGAAATCTATGTATGATAGCTGCCTTAACTGGATTATATGTTTAAACCAGGATAATGTGGAAGATATATATTAATATGACTATAAGAAGAGATGGAGAGACAGTATATTTTATACCCAAAATTATGGCAAAACAACTTCTTTCCTTCCATAATCAGAATTACATTATCTACAGTGCAAATGAGGTGAGCTTTGCAAAATTATTTTTAGCCTTACTCTATAGAATCCAGTTTAAGCAATCAGCTGAATCTATTTCAAACCCTTTGAACCCTTTTGATTAGGACAAGTGAAACATAATCAAGTAGCACTGCTGTTGAAGTTCCTGTAGAAATCTGGCAAGCAAACAATGCAACTAGTTGGTTGGACTGATTTAGGCAACATTTTATAAATAGCATCAAGTTGCAAAAAAATCTGAAGGTTTTGGTTAGCAGAATGAAAATTTACCTACAAATATTCAGGCCCTAGGAAATTACTATATTCCAACAACTGYTCGGTATATTATCCATAAATATTATTTAGGGCTCAGCTGAGTTAAACATGTTCTGTCTGAGATTGCAGGGAACTGGAAAGAGTCAGGAACTTCTTATGTAAATCTAGAGAAGAAAAATCTCTTCCATTACAGTGAAGTACTTGTGATGAGATGGGTGCTGATTACTTCACTTAATGTGACAGAGAAAGGCAATTGAATGCTGCAGTTAAGAGGGTGATATAAGACCAACACAGACTGATTTTAAAAGAAACCTGTGCTCCTCTTCGAAGTTAAAGTTTAGAATTTACAGCTCAGGCAAACTACCTGCATAAAAAGAGCTTTCAGTCTGAGATTCAACTCCTTCAAAGAGAAACTATAAAGAAATTAGCTGATAGTAACTTGTCCTGTGTAATYCCAACAGAAAAGTAATGCTAACTCTAACACAATATTTAGTGTATAGAAATGCCTAAACCTTTTTCAGCACACTAAGTTTTAGAGGCCCTTAGACAAGTGTATTCAGTCCCAGAATAAACTGAAATAATCTGACAGACCATTACTTATTCAGAATAAAGTAATTTTCCCAAGAAAAAAACTGCAGCTGTCAAACTTTTTCACCTTTCAAGGTAGGCTGTAACTGCGTATGGTAGAAAATGCAGAAAGCAAGGACAGATTTATTGGCAGAAGATGCTCCTGAAGGTTTTTCTGGGGTGCATGTTTTACAGTGCAAAAGTATAATTCTTTGAAAATCCATATTAAAAGGTGTTTGAGCAACCACAATGACAAGGACAGGAGTTGAGACCATGGGGGCACCACCCAACTTAACTCTCCCTGCCCTTCCCCTCAGGACTCCTACTGGGGAGCCACTGGCCTTGTCAGTTCTTTGAAAGTTCATTCTGTAAGACCCAGTGGACATGATTTTCCCTCCTTCTCAACGAGAGAGCAGGAGTGCTAAAAACCTGCCCACAGAAGATGTAAAGAGATCTGATAGAAAGTGAYGCTCTGGAAACGACATTCCTGTGTTGTGAAACAATTTCATACGGAAATCCAGTCACAACTTTGTTTATGTTAGGAAAACATACACCAATAAAAGAGCATGAATTCCTGGAGTTTTGTAACAATTTGTTCTACTTATCTCAAAAAACTGTCATTTAACTAGATTCTGGTAAAAAAATCTAGTCTTGAAAATAAAGACTTGAAAAGGTCTTGAAAATAAAGGTTTTTCAAGGTCTTGAAAAACCTGAGCACTTTGAAGTTACTTTTTATAGCCTAAAACTATTTCAGTTATTTTCTTATGTCTCTAGTTTCTTCTGTTATCATAGAGAAAGGGTTTCTGATTTTCATTCAGCTTMTACCATGCTTCTTTCTTGACTCCATTRCCCTTYAGTTGCACAAACAAGAGCAAGGCCATCCTTACTGTATTCCAATAGAGGAAACCAATACTCTGGGGGTATTTGACTAATGAAGAAGTATTTCCATTCYGCACCCTGCTTAGTGAGCAGTGTTGCTGCATCCACAGGATCTTCAAAGATCTATCTATCACAAGAAGGAGCTGGGATACTTTCACAAAAATAATAAGTCACTGCAGTAACCATCAATCATGAAAGGTGTCTATGTCAGAAAATGCAGAATTGTTGACCTTTTTTTGACCTGAAATAACAAAAAAATATAAGCTTTGATGTACATGTTTCTAAACTAAAGTGTCTGTCTGCAAATTCCAGTTTGGGATTCTGGCAATTATCTTGCTAAAGGACATTTAAAAACTGTGTCTGAAGATCCAAATATCAATACTTAAGGTTCTCTGACATTATCATGACTCATTAAAATATGTCTATCTATGAAAGAGGATATTTGAATAACAAATCAGCTGTCCAAACTGATGTCTAGAGCCATCTGAGAAARAAGTGAGAAATTTTAGTGTTTAAGATTACATTGGACATGCACATTATCAGTTTTGATGTAGTGGATGTAATGTATTAGGCATTATGTTATTGTAGCTAGTAAAACTGAAGTGTAGTAAAATGAAATGGAATATAAATATTACTTAATGCTTCCTTGAAATACTAAGATTCAGTTCTCTTTCCATCACTATGAAATACATTTTGCTCAGTATGTGATCATTCTAATTTTCTTTTCAGTAGATAACCTTCTTTATCACAAATGGCAAAGAATTGTCTAAATTTCAATATGTGGTAGTTTTAAAAATGGCATTTGAACATATTATGAAAATGATGTAAATGTATTTTTTTAAAGTTCAATAGGCCTAAAAATATCACTTTCTGTTTCAACTACAGTAGTATTATTTTTTGCCCATAAAAGACAGTTTGCCCTTAGTGTTCTAATTAAAATGTAAATTTACTGTCCAAGCTACCTTTCAACAATAATAAACTGCTTTAAAACCCAATTTAAAGAAAAATCTCAGGGAAAAACATCTTATTTTCTTATATGATAAGTGATATACAAGATCAATACACTATTTTAATTATTGCCACTAAAATATATTATCGAAAAGAAACTCAGTCTAGCATGTGTATAAAGAATGTTTTACAGACCAATATTACTACTAATAGTAGTCTTCAAAGTGTTAACTACATAGAGATTATAATTTGCCCTCCTGATCTTACATCAATATATTATCATTGAAAATAATTTATTGGCAACAAAACCCCAAAACTCCAAGCAACTAGGGAATAAAAAAAATGGCAAAGTTTGGATTCTTCCCTTCTGAACTAAGGTCCTAACATGAGTTCTGTAAGATGACAGAGAAACCCTTGAGAACAGAGCCAGCAGGAAGGGCAACCCAGGCCTTTTATGAGCTATTTCTCTTTCTTAAATGCTTTACTTAAGTGACTACTACTGGGTTGTAGGAAAACAAGACTGAAGAACTTAGAAACCTTTGAACAGAGAAGTCCATTCAGGAAAACAAAACTATTCATGATTCAGTTTGATGATCCATGAAACTTATGGAAAATCAAGCTGTATTTACAGGACTCTCTCCTTGTCAGCATTTTCCAGGAAGATATTAGGCATAATTGACATACATTATTCAAGGTGTAAGAAGTCTCTAAAGGTAAAAAATTTGAAATAGTTGTGATCTTGATTCTAAATTTTGCTTGCAATTTCTTTATACTTTTCTATTTTTGTATGGTTACTCATAATCAGTCCTCATCAAGTCATACATGATGGAAAGAGGAAGAATTTTTAAATGAAAATAAATCAGTGGGCTATTTCTGTGTCTTTTATATCTCTCTTCTCTTGATTAATGAATCCTCCCCTCACTCACTTAAATACTAGAAAAGCTGCTATTTTAATTTTCACTTTCTCTGACAGTCCTGAAACTACTAGTAAGCTTTTATTTTATGCAAATCAGCATTTTACTAATAATATTTGGACCATTTCTGTCAAAGGCAGGATCAAAAGATAGAAAAGAACATAAGATGCTTCTTAAAAACTAGGACACTGCTAAAAAATATTGAAAGATCAATTAATGATGGCAATTATTTTTCTAAGGACCCATTCAAGTAGAGTATACATTCTCTTACTGTGAGGCAGAGATCAAAGTTATCTCTTCAATGATATCTAACTTGAACACATTTCAAAGAGAAGTATTAAATGTTTGAGAGCCCAAACCAGTCCATAGACACAGAAATCAGCTGAGTCCTCAGAAAATGTTGAATTCAGCTGAGACCTCAGAAAATTTTATTTTATTCTAATCTTGTCATTTACTATTTTATCATAAGTCTAATACATAATCCTRCTTCTATAAGAATATGTCAGGAGTTTACTGATGTGTTTAAACTTCAAACAAAATTTAATTTCAGAGAAAGTAATCTATTATGTAACATACTTGTTTCTATTCTTTGGTTGAACATGAAATATACTTCMATTAAAAAAATGACATGCAATTTCAAAACATGGTTTACTGGGAACATTTCATTTTTATGAAAGACAGGTAGAATTAATCATTCAGAATCCTCCAAAAAGCCTACAGAATAGATATATAGGAACAGGGGATGTAATGACTGCACATGAACGTCTTTGCAGCTACCCAGTATTCCTCCAGGTACAATGATCAGTAGACATTCAGGCAAGAGGAGAAAAAAATTAAACTGAAATCAAAGACAAAAAAAATCCCTGTTTTTTGTTTGCTTCAGAATTTTATTTTAAAAATAGCAACTATAGTTATTATTGTGAGTATAATTGAATAATTCGGCATTTGATRCCTTCAAATGCATTTTGCAAAAGGCAGCGTAGGAAGAAAATATTTGCCTCTTAAATCTTGACTATTGTAAACGTGTTTGTCAGAATATTGTGCCTCTAAACAAACATTTTATGTCAAAGGTTTTGTTACCCTCTTGGCTGTTTCTAAAGAACGTTCACACATTCTGATTTTGTACACAGGCTGAAAAAGACATTCTTGCATTTTCTGTTCTGCGATTGTACTCTTCAAGATTACTGTTCTCACCRAATATCAAGACTTCGCTTTCTCTCTTCCTTTCATTTGAGCATCTGTTTTTATAATGTCTGACCTCTGATGTCCCAGGTGGCACCCAAAGTGGCTACTCTCCCAGTAAATCTAGCTCAGCTCCCAGAGGGTTGGTCATGGCCACGAGGCTGCCTCCCAGAGCAGCAGCACAGCCTGGGAAGCAGCAGAGCTCAGATGTATGCAGAGGAGGGTTTGCTCCACCACCATAGGCAAACAGTTGAGCTGCAAGGCAGAGCCAGCCCTCCCTGAACAACCACCACTCTTCCCAAAAATACGTATTTCCTCTTCCTTGCACGGTAGCCAGAGGTTWCCTGGGTTCTGCTGCAGGGGAAGTCCACAGTGATTGGTGCCTATTTTGCTGTAATGCTGTAATGAGATTCCCCTTGGAAGCTGTGAATTTTAGCAATCTCTAGAACTTATCCGTCTTTCCTACCACATAAAAGCAGTATTGACAGTGTTACTAAATTCTCAGAACAATGCAGAGTTTCTCAGAAATGGGTACAGCATTCAAAACCATTCTGATATTGGACTAAACTTTAAAGTAAAAATAATTTTCAGTACTTCAAACACTTTTAAGATACAACAGTTAATCTAGTCCAGTGACAGATAATAACCACAAGTCTGATATGACAGAATAGTGTCTAAAGAATAAAYGTATTTAAAAAAAATAAGCATTAAAACACATTTTCCTTTTGAAGGTAGCTGGTTCAGCCACAGCATTTTGGAATTAAAAGTTAATAATGAAGAGAATTACTTATCTACCCATGAGATTAAGAAAGAATCAAGTCATAGTACAAAATCACCTAAGCAGTCTTTATATCTCCTTTCAGCTTCACAGAAGAAAATAAGAAGTAAATCTCTGGGGAATGTGGTCTTCCATTTTAATTTAATTTATAACAGAGAACAATAGAAGAACTGGGTTCAGTTACCTCAGGCCTGTGTTTACAGGCAGTTTACAGTGCAGAATATTGCACTATTGATGAGTTAAGGATATCATTCCATTACAGTTTATTAAGTCAATAAAACCAAAAGCAGACAAATCCCGAAGAGATACAGTCTTGGGTTCTCAAAAGTKTAACTTTTTTCCCAGTTCATGTTACATCATGAAGCAGAAAATATTGCTTCATCCAGAAAGTCTTGTGCCTTTGGAGTATGACAAGGATGCCTCAGTTACCCCATGCAGGGTCACTGTGGTAGCACTAAACTTGTGAGCTTGTACATTTGAGTCTCTTGGAGTAAGTTCAGCACAGAGACACAAAGATGGCCCAAGGGCTGAAGTACACTTCCTATGAAGATCAGCTGAGAGAGTTGGGATTGCTCAGCCTGGAGAAGGGAAGGCTTCAGTGAGACCTTATAGCCCCTTCCAGTACCTAAATGAGCTGGAGAAGGACTKTTTACAGGACWTTTTACAAGGTCATGTAGTGATATGCCAAGGAGCAATGGCTTTAAACTGAAAGAAGGTAGATCTAGATAAAAATTGGGAAGAAATTCTTTACAGTGGGGATGGTGAAGCACTGGAACAGGTTGCCCAGGGAACTTGTGAATGCCCCATCCCCAGAAGTGTTCAAGGCTGGGCTGGATGGGGCTTTGAGCAACCTGGTCTAGTGGAAGGTCCCCTGACCATGTCAGGGAGTTGGAACTAGAAGATCTTTTAAGCCCCATACAACCCAAACCATTCTATTGTTCTGTGATTTTCTTGGCATGGAAGGACCTAAAACTGAGGGTGGTTCACTCTCACACTGCTAAGAGGGAAGCTGTCTCTGAGAAAAGCCAAGGAGTATCACATGTTGAAACTCATCTAGAGCTTACTCTTTCCAGCATTTGTTGCTGTCTTTTCCTCAGTGGGAATAACAGAATCATCACAGAAAATGTGTAATGGAATGTGGAGAGGGAACAAACATCCCTGTTGCCTTTTGAAACATTTTGTACATTTCCAAAGAATGAAGGCTAAAAGAAGGTGAAAGAGGATGAAAGAGGCCCCTGGAATTTGGCATCCAGATCATGCAGAAACACTAAGAAAATTGGATTTATTATTAATATCTAACTCTAAAATAATAGGGTTTTGTGCCACAGTTCATACCTACCRTGGGTATTGCATCATTTACACCTAGATGCATATGTATGAATACTTCAGGGGAGCTCTTTGCTTTCACACACAGGACTGTGGTGTATTACTAACAGACACCACCTTCCATTGAGGTGTTCACACATATATATTTTGCTCCAAGTCTTGCTCATTTTTATGGGACAAATGTAGCCTGCTGCCCAGAAACCCTCTTGGCGTAACAAAGGCACTGTAGAGTATACAGAAACTGCAGACTTCATTGTATGGMTGCAGCAGCATCTGTGAGATGCTGTCTCCAGTGAGCTGAGTAGAGCCATTCTATATTTATCTGAGAAAGTGAATATAATCAAGGATTTCTTAAAGTCCTTGTTACTGAGACTGTTCCAGGTATTGTCAGCTAGAAACCCTGGGATGGACAGATGATATCAGAGTGCTGGGACCAATTCACCTTAACCACAAGGCAGCCAGCTGTGTGAGAAACTCTTTTGGATGTTAAATAGAATGAACAGCATCATCTGCCATGGGTTAGCTACATTGAGTTAACTCCTGTTGGGTGAAATTGGAGAAGTCTATACTTTTGTGCAAGAGCATGTCCATAGTCCTATGAATCCTTTTAACTCCCAGCTCCCAACAGTCAGTGGCTAATAAATTTGGAATGGAGAAGTCCATCATGGGAAAAGTCATAGCCAAGGTCTCCAGAACCATTTCCCAAGTATGATTGAAAAACCTGTTGCAGGCTCTTTTGGAAAATAGAAATGGACAGCATCAATAAACTTATGCAATGTTTCACCCTCCAGTGTTTCCCAAAATGTTTAAAGATAAATGTCAGTGTACATATTTTTGTGCAGTAACCATCCAGTWGCTGCATTCTGGGCTTCATAAATCTTATGGTAAGGCTAAGAATTCCTCCTTTGAAAACACACAAATACATTAGAAGAAAATAAAAGTCAGCACTATGCTAGAATTACTAACTATTGCCTGGGAAAAAAAGGTTGAAATGGATAATAAAATAGAAAGGACATATTGTAGAAAAGCTTTGCTTCACAGAGAGCTATCCATGAAGATGGACAAACTATCTTTTGAGCTGCCAACTTTTATTTCTATTTGAAATAATTTGGCTTCAAACTCCAACTAYATGTTCGTTGCCAGAATGAACTGCCTTTAAGGACTTTATAATTTCTCCCTGTGAAAAAAGAAAAACTGTAATTGTGTCTCATTAGTCTTCTCTTTGACAATCTAAATAAAACTCATTAATATTCTGTGTAATAAATTTTTAAGCTATTACTTCTGTTCTTCTTTTCAATGTYCTTTTAAAAACAAGGACAACCATGCTAAATGCACCATTGCAGAATTAAGCTCATCAGCACAATAAGCAGAAGTCATGCATGTTTTGATCAAAACTTTCCTGTTTTTGTAGAAAATAATCACTTTTTTTTTCATCTGAAGCCTAAGTGGCTTATCTTTTATGAACACAGAATCCTCATCAGAATCACTATTTTCCAGTTTCGCTTTTTCTTCATTGTTATGATTTATGTTTCTTGGTCCTAACTTTGCATTTTGTGGAACTAAACCAGTCGCAGCTTTCCAAGTGGAAAATGGTAAAATTATCCGTGTAAGTGACTCATCACAATCATGATTCCTGTACTGGAAATTTCATGTCACTAATAAGGGCATTTCTGCAGGAATTCCATASAAATCCTTCTCTTCATCCAGCTAGYATGATTACTCTTTATAATCCAAGAACACTATTCTTTCACTCTACTCTTTATGACTTCTAGGTTAATATTCTTTTTTTTTTCCTCATGGCCTTATTTGTACTCTTGACTTCTTTACAGCGGGGAACCGTGAATCACAGAAAAATCAAGTGCTGAAAGATAGAGGAAAGAACAATGTTTAATGAACACAAGATTAAGACAGTGCTCATCCTCATGAATAGGGTGGAGGTTGGCATTGAAGGGCAGGCATTTGAGTTCTAGCTGAGTTTATTACAACRGTAAATAGTACCAAAAGGAAGCTTAAAAGTAGTTTACTTTTGAAATGACTAAAGGAAGCACTTGGGGATGAGAGGCTAGTAAATGGCATTTGATGGTTCAGGAATGCACTGAGAGAATATAACCCTCCACTTCATAAAACAGCCCAATTATATGTTTGCTCTAGTCACCAGTGTGGTCAACCATGTAGATACACAGCCATTAAGTCTTATTGGAGAGGCATTTGACATGACTCTTTGTTAGTGTGATGAGTTCTGATTACGCCCACACTGCAACCGCAACACCATTTCCAGCCACCTGTGCCCTTTCTGCAGGCTCATCACACAAAATGGACCTCATGCAGTGGAGCAGAAGGTAAAAGAGTACTAAAGCAACCATGGGGCTAATTTCCTTTAAAAATTCCTAATTTTTCTCCCTCTTTGCATTCTTTTTAAGCCTTCAGCTCACTGCAAGGCAATTCCTAATTTTCCAGAAATCTCATAACTTTGTGTTCAGTGCTGATAAGTATTTTRAATTGAAACAGATCCCAATTCTGAAGAAATATGAGAGTTTTAGATCAGAACTGAAYCAAATCTTTGGACCAAAAAAAAGCATCTACTAGTTTACCCATATAATAAAATAGACATGTAATGAAATAGAAAGAGGGYTGAAACCCTCTACACTTTCCCTGTATATTTTATTTGCATTTTATGTAGGACCAAATTGAGAAAGCAGGAGACATGGCTCCCTTCAGTTCCACTCTTTGACAGGGAAACATCTGCCTGTAGTACCAAACTGTGGCACAAAAAGAACCACAAATTTTGGCAATCCAGTTTACTGGATTGGCTTCCAAAGCATAGACAGAATAAAGTAGATGTCTTTTATTTTGWGATCTTGATTAGTGATAATGTCTCTCAATTACCTGACTTACCCAAAGGACTTCATGCTCAGCGAAGTGACATAAGTGGTTCAGTGGAAATCCTTAGCAAAGTTTACTCAACCACATGAACTACGTGTTCCTTCTAAYTTAAGGCATGTGTTTTCTGGTGCACTAGGGACACTGGGGTCCTGAATGACAATATCAGATGTCAGCAAGCATCATGATATGTCTCTCAGAGTAAGTCTTAGCAGTGCATTTCAGAATTATCTAACAAATATTCAAAATATTAAGAGATAGTGTGATTTCACACTGTTGAACCCATTGAAATTTAATTTTTAACAGTTTTACTCTCATTACAGYGATTCAGACACAGCAGTTCAAATCACAGAGGCATAGCTTCAGATACACTCTCCTGTGAACTTTCTGTGTCCCTGAATGCAAATAACTGAAGCAGCACAGAGAACATTTCCTCTATTATAGTCTCTCTGGTTACAGGTAGCAGACAGTAACTAGGGAGCAGCATCGAGCCCCTGTCTCTTTTAAATAAAGCATTGGCATCCAGACATCAGGTTTCAGGGAGATCAGACCAAAACGGAGTAATATCAAAGTTCCTAAGAGGTAATCAGAGCACTCAWTAAAATAACACCCAATACAAGTGTGTAAAATTTAAAAAAAAAAATCTTCAACATGAGATGTGATGCGTAGCAAAATTCTCTGTCTAATTACTCAGTTCACAGATGTAAGGAGAYACTGTCAATTTATTGAAGTAACAACTTTATCTGGATTGATCAACTGCCAGTCTCTCGGTTTTCCAGAAGCCRTGTTTCTTGCCTTGATGCTTTTTCAGAGATCTTACCTTTTTTTTTTTTTTTCCTGTAGAAGGCAAGCCAGTTGGAGTTCTTGCAACAAGCAGYCTGAGAGAACATCCACACATCCACAAACCAGAGGAGTTTTGAAGCAGAGAACAGAGCATGAAGATGAGGTCAAGCATTCCAAGTGACTCTTCCAAAAAAAATAAGTGGTGGCTATAGAACAGTTATTACACAAGACACTGATTCACTAAATCARTCATGTTTTGTGGGTGCTGAAAATCGTCCCTACACACACAAAACCACAAAAGGACACACAGACAAATTGGAATGCATCCTTGGAAAGCAAGTACTAACTTAGAGGTAGAGTTTGATATGCCATAGGGGAGGTCTGCCATTCAGAAAAGGCAGCTGGGACAGAAAAATCCCCTGAAGCAGAACAGGCTGGGCACTTGTCAAACAGAAAACAACTGTGCAGAAAAATAACTAAGATACTTATGGAGCTAAGGATGAGTCAGAAGCGTAGTCTTGCAATGAAGAACGTTAACTTCATATTGGACTTGTTAAAGAAATTTTAGGCAGCAGTTTAAGGGAAGTTATTAGTCTATTCCATTCAGTATCTGTACAACTTCATCTGAAGCCTTGTGCCCAGTTTTGGCCCTCCCTATACAAGAGCAAGTCTAAAGAAAGGCCACCAARATGGGATGCATATGATGTACATGGAGACCCAGAGACCACTCTGGTTTACACTCTAAAGAGAAATCTAAGAGGGGATCTTCTTACCATTTGGTATTGGGCTAGAGACAAGTTCCGGAGAGCTTTTTTTGACACTAATGGTGAAAGTATGAGAGGCATTGGACAAAACTTGGAACAATGGAAAATCAGTAGATATTTTTTCATACCTTGAAGATGGCCCTAGCCTTGCAATTGGTCCTTCATTGGATCAAATTGTTCCCAGAYCTACAAACTATTCTATTCTACCTAGATTTCTCCCAAATTTATTCCATCACTTTCTTCTGTTAAAAAGAAGTATTTTATGTTTTGGACAGTATYCCTGGTGCTACAAAAAACCCACATAATTTTTTTTTTATATTTTTATCCTTCATTATACATAGGTGCTGTATCATAGAAGAGCTGGATCTTTATCGAGTTCAAACAAGGTCTGATTAATGACATTGAAAAGTTTTAAAAACACAGAAAAACAAAAGACATTTGTCCAAAGCACATGGCTAGAAACATTTATTTTAGGAAGGTGGCACATGAGAGAGTGAATATTTCCTAGAATAGGTGACAACTGATTTTTTTTCCTGAAAACTAGAATAAAAGTTCCCAAAAATGGAATTACCAAATGGCTTCTTGGAAAATATTATCAGAATATGACTGGGTAATTTGTAGAGTACACAGTCAGAGCTAGCTAAGAGTGAAAATAGTGTATAGAATGCTGTAGCTTTTTGTAGCAAACATTTCATCCAATTCTGGAACTCTAAATGGGTACCTCAAAACACCTTTTGTTCAGAGGTAAAAGACTTACAACCTAAGTTTTAGGTTCTGCTCAAGAAATAGTAGGTCAGGACTTAACATCAGAACCTTGGCATTCTCTAAGAGTCATGTGAATGTAAAATACAGGTAATACTCAAAACAGGAGTAATAACATGTCTTGGTTATCTTTACTCGTGTGCAAGTCAGACTGGCCAATAATTGCTTTCAGTCTTTTTTCGCAGGTAATAAATTAACAGCATGAAAATATCTACCATTTCTACCCCTCTTTCCCCCTCTAAGCCCTAGAATCATTTAAGGCAAAGAATAAACCACCAATGAAGTTGCATTCACCAGCAAGATGCACATCGAAAATTCTCCACCTGAATTCTTGCCACCTGACAGATTTGTGTTTGAGATAAAAAGGGATGAAAAATGGATTATTCACAGAAGCATATTTTGGGCTGTCTGAACGGGCTTAAGAGTTAATAAACATGATGCCTGAATGAAAAATTCACCAYGGTTGATATACCCAATGTCCAGACCTTGATCTTTCGGTACAAAATCATCAGAATTTTTACATACACAGCCTGAAGAAAGCAACATATTGGCATAAAGAAACTCTGAAATACTGTGAAACATTAGCTAATCCCTGCTGCAGGATAGAGCAATTAAATTCTAGTGCTAGGAGTGTAAAAGGAAGGGTTGTAACACCTTTTGCTAAAAGTATCCTAMGTGATTTTTCCTAAATATAATGGCAAGATGGAGAAGGAGGAGTGGGGGGGCCCACCTTGGGATGGGCCCCATCCCAAGAGAGATGCAGTTAATAAAAGTAATATTTTTCTTCARCATTGTTCTCAGAAGTTTCATGTCTATCATGCTATGCATAAAAGATTCAGGGTTTTTYCTTCATATGTTCAAGTCATTTTTAAATAAATAGTAAAAAATATGTACTTCAGTCCAGGTACATTTCAGCAACTTTTACAAATATTATGCAGCTGGAGAATCCCTTGGCAGAAGGGATCTTCCTTTTTAGCATATGTAGGATTTAAAAAAGCAGGAATTTTTTATAGAAGCGTAGTGGTTTGACAGGAAACAGGATTTCTGGGATCCTGGGGTCAAGCCAATGGRTAKTCAGATTTTAATATTGGYAGCTGGTTCGGCCATTGGGACATTGGATCCACCTCTGAGAACACAGGGTTAAAGCAGGGCTCTCACCCTGGGAGGCTCTCTTGGGTCTTCGGCAGGAAAGAGGTCCTGTCTCCCTCCCCTGTCCAGCTGCTGCTGCTGGGYGAGGGAGGGGCAGCCATGCGGTAGGCCTGGGCCTGGACAGAGATGGGAGATGAAGAGGCCCTTGAGGATGGAAGGGTGGAGGAGGTGGAGGAGCACCAAGAGACATCGGGCAGCCCCCCCMACTCCAGGGAAGAGAGAGAGGGAGAGCCGGCGTCTGAATTTGATAGCGGCCGGCTGAGAAGGAGAAGGCGGGGGGGTGCGGCGAGAAGATGCCCAGCAGGGCAGCGTGGGAGCTCCAGAGCTCCGCACAGACAGAGACTGAAATTTTTAACCCTTTTCTTGCATGATAAGAACCTTGCAAATGCTGATTCTCCTGGAGCTGAATGAGAAGAGAGATAAGAGATGAGATAAGAGGGGATGGGCCACGAAGGAAGTAGAGAACACTCTTGAGTGGGGTGCGGGGAGATGATGGAGTGACCTTTTGGCTGGACTTTTCTTGTGTGGCCATGSACAGAACCATATTTTTTTTTCCTGTGACACAGAGACTGCATTTAGGGGGAGACAGGCCTCAGAACCAGAAGGATTCAGTGTGGATACCCCTCGGCCCCAGGGGGTGCAAAATTGTGGGGGGGGACAGGTGTCCCGAAGGAGAGACTGTGCCTTTTTTTGGAATGAGACAATGCATCCTTAAAAGACAACCCTAGAAGCAGCTCTGATCCATGCACAGTGGTGAGAGCACTGAGCATGGAAGGAAGATGTCACGATGGCAGAGGATCTCCAGGTGGTGCTATGAGTGACATGGAAACACACGAGGTTTCAGCAGTATTTCCAGGGGAAGCCTATGGTACAAAGAAGGACTCCTTCTCCTCCTGATGAACTGAGGATTGGTATTCTAAAGGGTGGTGCTGGACCAAGAGTTGGTGATTTGGAAGATGTATTGTATTGGGAATTTGGTGGGGGCGGKGGGGAGGAGGAGGAAAATGCTTTTGTAAGGTTTTCATTTTCCTTGTATGTTTTTTTTTCCTCTCTTGTAGTTTAGTTATTTTCTTGTAGTTTAGCTAATAAAGTTTTCTTTATTTCTAAGTAGGAGCCTGCTTTGCTTATTCCTGGTCACATCTCACAGCAGACACCAGGGAGAGAGTATTTTCATKGGGGCACTGGCATTGTGCCAGTGTCAAACCATGACAAGAAGGAAGCATGTTCCRCTGTTCTGAGCATTTTTTCTGCACATTTTATTCCCCAATGCATGAGTATTAGTATTTTGCTTCTATAAAATCAAACTTTTGGGCAGAAGCAAAAAAATTATGTTAATATATAACAAATTCCCAAATAAAGGACTGTATTCTCACAATATTCATACACACAGGACATGCATTCTGTTATCTGCTTATTCTTGACCTCTACATTGGTGGGATCAAGCCATATGCTCTTCACACAGGCAAACTCTCACCCCAGGTCTTGAGAACCTTCCAAAATGTGACACACAAAGAGATGTGGCAGAGGTGTCCTTTGCAAGTTTTTTATTTCATAAACTATTGTCCTGACTATAWGATGCTTTTATCCCCAATCGTCTCATTCTGTTTATGTTGAATAATAAGTTTTGCACCTTTAAAAGTGAAGGGGGGAGAGAAGAAGTGGCAGTTGTTTTCTTTTCAGACACTGCACTCACTCCTCCACATTCCTGCTCCTGGAATGTTGCTGTCTGTGGATGGACAGACAACGGGACAGAGCTTTTTTTTGTCTTTAGTTAGTTTTAGCTAGCTGAAGCAAAGAGGTTCCCTGGATTGTGGTTTTTCCCTTTTTCTTCTGACCTCTTGAAACCTGCTCTGGACTGAGCACCCAGGAGAGCACCGGCAGCTCACATCTCTGGCCCACCGGGCCAGGCCTGGCCTGTGACAATTCCAGCACCAGAGGGACTGATCAGAGACTGAGTGAGCTGAGCCGCAACCCAGGGAGGGGACTTTCTCAGTTTGTCATCTCTTTTGGAGCAGCAAGGGGTTTTATTGTGTGATTGTTTAGGTTTTATTGTTTAATAAACATTTTTTTTCCACCTTTCTCCAAGGAGGTATTTCACTCCCGGACCAGTTGGGGGGAGGGGCCGATTGAATTTGCTTTACTACCGGAGCCCCTTTGGGAATTCTCTCCCAAATTTGCTCTAAACCASGACAATCATTCTCCTGTGAAACCACCTGAACCAATTCTCAGCTCTGTCCAGCCACCACTCCGGGCTCAGCCAGGGTGATGGACAGTCCTAAAAGGAAGGCAGCAAGTCAGATCAGCAGGAAACATCTCAGCATCTGTGGCTACCACTCCATGCTCTTTCTCCTGAGCTCATGRTCCAGCCAGCTGTGTCTGAGGTGGTGTTAGGGCAAACTCTGCTTATGTGCCCTCTGCTGCTGCTGCTGGGCTTTATTTCTGCATCCTGGGGACTGAAGCAGTGGCTGTCTGGCTCTGCTAATGGCAAATTTTTTCCCCCTATCCGTCCTATCCTCAAGCCAAGTGCCTATCAACCCACACTGTGCTGATTATTACTCCTGAATCACAAATTGCCAGGAACCCATTCTACCATTAACTCTGTGCATTATTGGGCTCATTTCAGACCTTCTGGCTGCTCAGTATACTGGGAGTTGGTGGCAAAGTTGCCAATGTAGTAACAAAATTCAAAAAGATTTGAATTTTATTGTCTCAGAGCAAGCACATTGCTGAGAGGAATTAACTGAAATYGACCTGTCAGAACAGTGGCTTCCCCTCTCTTTGTACATCTCAGTCCATATGTGAACCTGTGCATACTGAGCTTAAACCAACTGCTGGAGCATGAGCCTAAAATATGAGAGATGTTGCATCTATTTATTCTGTCTCCCTTTTTAGTCTCTGGACTTTATTGATTTGGAAGAATTGTTGTAGCTGGTCTCATTCCTGTATTCCTCATTCTCATTCCTTTTGCCTTTGAAATGAAGCAAAATGATAATAAAGGTTTTAGTTCCCTTATATCCCACCAGGACCAGGATTTACCATGAAGTTGTTAAAGTGTAAATGACTAGATCAAATTTTAATAGCTATGCAGCAATAAGATTCATATAATCCCAAATAACCTTCTTAGAATGAAGGCTGGGATTTCTTACAAAATTTGGAAAAAGTACTAATTTTGTGTTTAAATCCATTAACATCCCCCTCATTGTCAAAGTAATAAACATTCAGGTCAATCAAAATATTTCAAAATATTTCATTCAGACAGTTTTTCTTARTTTTTCTGTTGGTTTCTGAATACTTTTGTTAAAATCTCTATTTTAATTGCTTGTTTACTGTAACCCTAAAGTTCTTAATAAATTAAAAACTATACAGAATTTTTTCGAAAAGAAAATTAGAAAATAACACTATTCCAAGAAAAAAAATCAGTTTGAAAAGTTCCTACTCAGCCTTTGCTTTCAATATCTCATTTTTATTTCCCTACTTGTTTAGCGTGGTAAAAATAAGCCATTTTCTTCCAAGTACAGATAAATGCTCTGATACACGCTTAAAAATTACAATCTGATCTGATTTTGTTCTCAAAGTCCTGACATAATAAATTTTTYAATGACATAAGACATTCTGCTATTTATACAATTTTCATATATTTACTGCCAAATTTATTTTTAATAAACTATTTTAACAGGTACTACWTGAGAAGCACATAGAGGGAAAAATACAACTTTTCAAGAAACAAATATTTCCAGCTTTGCTTCCTCACCTTGGTTTCTGTAGCTGGCAATCCGTTAAGTCTCTACATTTTTGTAGCAAAATTAGAGGCACTTTTATTTTTTAGGAAAAGTGACTGAAAAATTAACAGAATTAACAAAGTAAGGGAACATTTGAGTAGAAGATGTTTCTTTGAAGACAAAGATGTCTTCTTGTTAAACTACTTCTGTAGACATTTTCAAATATTTAGTTATTTTTATTTAAAAGTTTTCTGATCCATTTTTTTTCTGCTTTTTTGGTTTTGTTGATTAGAAAGTAAGGCTGGTTGCCTCCATTCATGTTCTCAGATCTGAAGGTTTTCTGCAGTGATGTTATTCCAAGCCCATCAGTCAGCCCCTCTGGATGAGCCCGGCTTACAGATACACACCATGACTGTACTGGCTCCTTTAATAGRGATCTCTGTCATAAGCTGGTGCCTCTAGTGTCAAAGACATTCAATTAGTGTGACAATAATTTCATAAAGTGGCATTTTGAAATCCCCAGAGGGGTGGCTTACAGTAAATACAATATATTTGCAAACATAAAATTAATTACTGCCACACAATAAAATGGCRAATGTAATAGAAGAGATTGCTGACTTTTGTTCACCCAATTCAGAACATTAAGGTTTTGGAATCATTAGTTTTTGTACCCTTATTCTGAGTAGAAACTGCCTCATTATTTTAGTCTGATAGTGTGGTAAACTGTGCATTACAGAGGTAAAATAACACCATTTTGTGAGGATAGGAGTCACTGAAATAGTTTCAGACAAACTTTTGGGTCACACAGCCATAAGTAGACCTTTATAAATTGACACTGATRAGCCAAGTAACAATTTCCAAAGGACTCACCAATTCAATTTCAGATTGCAGAATATTAACAGATATGATATATATATATTTTATATATATATAAATTTTGGTGCATAGTCTGACATGTCATGTTTTTTAAAGCTACCCTTCACCTTTATCAATTTCTTCATATCAAACTTAAAAAAAGCCAGAGAAATCTATCATAAATGGAAGCAAAATATTTGAAGCAGATGTGTTATAGCACAAAACTACTGTTAAACATAATGAACACCTGAAGTCCCCAGAAACAGCTGAGGTCACTTGGTCTGTTCATCTTGAAGAGGAGACTGAGGGGAGGCCTCAGAGCTGCTTAGAACTTCCTTCTAAAGGAAAGGGGAGGGGCAGGCCCTGATYTCTTCTCTGTGGTGACRGTGACAGGACCCAAGGGAATGGCCTGAAGTTGTGTCAGAGAGGTTTAGACTGGTATTAGAAACAGGTTCTTCRCCCAGAAGATGGTTGAGCACTGGAATAGTCTCCCCAGGGAAGTGATTACAGCACCAGCCTGATGAAGCTCAAGGAGTGTTTGAACAATGTTCTCAGGCACATGGTGTGACTCCTGGGGATGCTGCTGTGCAGGGCCAGGAGCTGGACTTGGCGATCCTGAGGGGTCCCTTTCAGCTGAGGATATTCTACAATTTTATGATTCTATGAAAATGTGAGAGGCAGGAAGGGAATTTCCTAAGATATATTTCCACATGGCAGAACTTAAGAGTGTAAAAAAAAAAGTCCAGTTAGAAAAAAGCTGAAACAAAATAGATTTATTTAAAATAAGAAAGCACAGCATTTCTATGTAATTTTGCGAATGATTAAATTCAGGGACTAATTATGTTACTTTGCAATTCCAGCTGCATCCCTCATTAATGTCTGGATTATGTCTAACTATTAATTGTACAGGAACAAGATGAAAGACCTCTAGACATCCCTTTTGCTAATTCAGGCAGACATAGTTGTGTTGTTTCTCCCTGTGAAGTGCCTGTGCCTTGCAGAGATTGGAGATTGTCTGTTTCTCAATGAGCTCTTGCAACCTTGAAGAGCTAACAAACTGCAGCTCCAGATTGTTCAGACTCTTGGTTTTCTCTCATTTTCTTAAACATCAAGGAGCAATAAACTGTACCCCAGTAAAAGGCTGCAGTGTCATCAGTGCCATCATGCCAAACTTCAGCACTCAGAACTAAAAACCTGGCCCATCACTGAGATCATGGAACTCATACAAACAGCTGAGCTGGGATTCTTTCCTTTGCTAACTCATAGCTCGGTCTCCCTGATTCACATACATGTAACTTAGTGAAAAAATCAGTGTTTAATAGTTGCCCTGATAGGTGCCCTGTAGTATACAGGTTATCACAGAATCACAGAATTGTATGTGATGGAAAAGAAATTTAAATTYTCTTCTTGTACCATATCCTTTGCCATGGTCAGGGACACCTTCCRCTAGACCAGGTTGTTAAAATCTCCATTCAKCTGGAACTTGAATGCTAATGTCTTCCCTGCTTTTTCCTCCCTGTTTTTCTTTATCTCACTGTCCACTGGGAGGAGGCAGGAGCAAATCATGGGTTGTGTACTTCTTACTTTATAAAATCTTTGATCTTTTGGGAAAGGAGGAATACTTCTGCAAGTTCTTGAGAGCTACRGAAAAAGCACAGTCTATCACAGTGGTATGAACTTTCAGGGGTTTCACGCTTTCTAAAACACACTAGTATCCCCTGATTTGCCAGTGGCACATTCCACTAGTCTCCTTAGAAAATGTCATTTCTACTTGAAAAAAAAATTATTTTCTGAAACTATTCCCATTTATAGATTTTATATTTCTCAGTTAAAAGCAACTGCACAAATCCTTTCCGTTCTCCATTTCATCTGTTTGGCAATCAGGAGACCAGATATCAAAGTATTTATTAAATACAAAAAGACTTCCAGAATGATTAGCAAATTATAGGATTGCTAAAATTTAAAAACACAGAGAGAAGCTGCCATCATTATGGCTTCTTCTGTGCATTGCTATATTACAAGATAAAGCTTTCTGCCTTTATTTCAGTGCCTACTCTTCTGACTAGGAATTATTCTAGATACTCATGCCATAATTAATAAGCTATATGCACTTTCTCCCCAAGCAAACATTCTAAAAGTTGGTTAGTAGAAAAATATTTCTTTGGACCCTAGGAATCATGAAGAAAAAAAATCCCATGCCTTAATCACTCTAGAAGATTGTATTGGGGAATTGGTTAGGAAGAACCCTGCCTGGGATTTAACATAACCTGGCTCTTCAGTATAGGCATCCTTACCCCTAGTAAGGAGCAAACCCAAAACCACATCTTCAGCATCCACCTGTGTAAATGATATGAGGCTGACTCCTCTCAGCACTGAATTTCCCAACCTATTCCAGTATCCCTGACAGGAAAGATACGAGGAAAGGGTCAGGAGACAGTGTACAAGCAAATACACATGGGCCCTGGGTTTGCATGTCAGCTRCCATGGAAACCAGGAAAAAAATTGTCTAAATAATAGGAAAATTAAACACAGGAGCATTTAACAAGGCATGTGAGTTTCTCTATTTCATTCTTTATTTTATAAATAGAGATTCAGTGCCTTGCAAACCTGATTCTACTGCAAACCTTATTCATTACTTTCAACTGCTGATTTCTATTCCATTTGCTCAGTATTAATTTACAAGAGTATCCCCTTCTTTTTCAAAGAAAGCAAAGGTTTATGTATATTCCACAATTTATTAAATTTGTGTTTATTTCCATTTCAATTAATGCCAGTGTTACTGAAGATAAACTGGTTTATAACAGAGAAAATTTGAGTTAATTCCAAACTATCCCACCAGTCTTTCTTGCCCATGTCTTATAATCAGTAAATGCAGTACCTCAGCATATGTTGGCCATGGAAAGAAGTCAGACTTACTGTTTTTCAACAGTGAATACATAGGATCATACCTTTTCCCCACTTATCTTGTGTAGAATCCTATTAGATTAAGAGTAGCAACAGATAAAACAGTGGAAAATATTATGTGGGAGGCATGCAGCACATGGCCATGCCAATCAAGATCAATTTTGATCAATAAGTCCTTGTAAAGCTTAGCAATATAAACAGGCCTGGCAAAAATAGTAACATATAGCAATATATATTCCTAATAGAGTTTTTTTAGGATCTGACTTAGAACCATACTTATACTAATAGGAATAATACCAAGCAAAATGGATGTAAATATTAGATTTGTTTATCAAATACGGAAAAGCTGTTCTCTGTTGTAGAATATCTAACAGGATTTATAACCTAAATTTTCTAAAATAAAATTAATTGAAAGAAAGTATAAGTAAAATTGCAGATTATGTGGCTTGATGGAACATCTAAGACAGCTAAAATGTCTATAAATATATGGTAAGTATTAATAATAATATAAATCTAACATGAAACAGCCAAATGCAAGTCATGAATGCAAAGAATGAAAGAATAWGACTTGTATATATTATGTAGGAAACCATCCTTGAATGAAAGAACTGAATCTAATTCCTGTTCATCTGAGATGATGAGAATTAACTATGGTGAAAATAATTTTGACAACCCTGATTTTTTCCAGACTAAATTGTAGAGGGTAAGTGCTGATTAAGCTTCACCGCAACACAGAATACAGTGAATGTATACTCTTAGAGCCACAGTCTTTTGTTCCTGAGATACAGATGAAAAGAAGAAAGTGTACTTTCAGGATTCTGCACAAACACAAGTATCTGCTAAGCCTTCCTGTTTATTTTAGTACTCAGACACATTTTTGTCTTTCCTGCCATCAAAAACAACACGGACATGTCTTAATAAGTGAGAAGTAAACCTGAGCAGAAGAAGTAATTTGTCTACAATAGTAGTAAATCAATACTAATTTAGTCTCATTTTGGAGCTTTGCACTCTTCCTTCCAGAGTTTTAATTTTATTAAATTTATTTTTTTTAATTTCTGTGTAGATTCCGGCATGGTTTGGCTATCTCTATACTGTAGTGCAGTGATCAGTATAACCACACTAAGAAGAAAATGCTAAATGCAAAAGCAGTGGTTACTCTTTTAACTAGGATCTCGTTTCATGCACATGTTTCAGGTGAATGTAATGGTTTTAGAAATCTCACTATCAGTAGCCTGTGCAGACCATTGTCTTTCATTATTCTGAAACAGGGCTCCTGGTTTATCAAAAAGTCACCAATTATCTGAAAACAATTGGATGGGATATGTTTTGAAGATATGTAGACTTAAATAAGCATAAATTCATACAATTATTTTTGTCTCATTAAACAGTAACAGCTGGGGCCATTGAATGCTGTAAAGACTCATTCAGGAATCTCCTAAAACTCCCAAGTCTTTAAGACTAATAAAAGCATAGTCCTGTGACTGTGGTGCCCAAAGCAATTGGTSCATTTGGAATACTGCTGACCTTTGATCTTAGTTTTGAAGACAAGCTACCTAGATCTGTACTTAGTAACCTATACAGATAGAAAAGCAGCAAAAAGGGACATATGGGTACTTCTTTGACCTCATAGATGTTTTTCAATGCATTTAAGACTGGTGAAGTTTGATGTTTCCTAGTGATAAACAGGGTAAAAGAAAATAGACCTAGTTTTTAATATGGGATCTGGAATGAAAATTCACAGAATGATTTATAAGAGAATAAGTGTTCTACATTAAAATAAAATTTTATATCTAACATATTATTAGATGGAAATGTTGAGAGGCACAGAATTTTATCTGCATCGCAGAGGGTAAATGAAATCCTTATAACAGTTTGTGTCAAATTTCAGTATATCACTGTTCAGAGTATGTCTTGACCAGGATAAGCAGAAATGATATTGAATGAGCAAAAAATTAAAGCTTCTGTAATTCACTTTGTTTTCATAAAAATATTCGATATTGAGCTCCAGACAAAAGGAGAACAAAAATAACAAAATAATTATTTATTTGCTTTTGAGAATATTTTTTAATAAAAGCACATTGACTTTTCATTTTAAAATTACTTTGCTTATAGATTTATTTTGGTTTGTTTCTTGGAAAACAATTGGAATCAAAGGAAAATATGATTTATGATCAAGAAAAACATTTTATTTTGTTAGAGCTCTCATATAGAAAGCTACCCTTAGGATGAGATAGCTGGAGTAGCTTTATGTAAGGAGCCATAGCTGAATAAAGAGATTTCCTTCCTCTTATATTTTCTTTCTTATTTTTAATTTTGCTCTCTTATATTTTTAATTCATTGTCCTTCTTGAACAGAAGTATAGCACAACAATCATGRGAATAATCAATGACTGACAAGCAATGGATGAAACAAAAATAAATGTCTATCTATTTACTCTATCAAATGCTTTGAAAAGGGAATATTTAGTTCTTCACTTGCTCAAAATATTGAGTTAAAGACGTGTGGATTAACTACCTTGATCTTCAGATGCTAAATACCTGTCATAAATTAGGAAATCAGACTTATTTTATCTGTCTCTAATTCTATGATATTATCAAGATTTGGTCTGCAAGGCTTTATCTTGAACACTGCCATTGCTCAGGTAGAGCAGAGAATTACTGGAGTGCAAACTTCACCCATGATCTTGCCTCTGGCAGTGTTCAGCACTGACGAATTTAGGGCTGGTATTTCAGCTCTGCAAGCTATAAGCTGATTTCCCAATAGCAAGACAATTCTCTGCTGCATATCTCCAGTCTATTTCAGTTCATCTTATGCAATTCAGTTTTATCTGACAAATTGGTGACTACAATTTATAGCTTCACATATTCCATTGTAATATCTGCAGAGCAGTTTTTGGGTTGGGGATGGACCTGTTTTTTTTCCTCTCAGTTGTCTTAAATTAATAATGTCCTTTGTATTGCAGAGCTTGTTTTCAATACTGCTCTTTCTCAAATGTATAAATAAGAATTAACTAATTAATGTTTATTGAGAAGGGAAGGKGGTAGCCCTGTGGTACAGATCACATGATGATGACGCAGCAGGTTCTTTCCTGATCTACAAGACTTTTGCTTCCTTTAGAAGAGGTAAAGACACAGYTATCTTCCAGCCCCTCTAAAAGCAAACTGAAAAAATTCTCTGGGCTACCATCTTATAAGTTCTAACATGTCCTTTGATAAGATCAACAATTTCCGTGCTTCCAGGAGAATAGCTGGTGAATTGTTATATTCTCTGGTAAGATATTATCATTTTAATTATATTTTGTGAGAATAAGTAAAGGAATCCAAGATTTCCTCCTGACATAGAGAAAAATGAGCTACACAAGCTCTAATGCATCAACAAATGCTTGAAATAGGAGCTGCAAACTGCATAGGGTCACTTTTTAAAGAGATCCTAAACAGGGATTAATCTCTGACAAAGTTCAATGCAAGTAAGGTCATGTCTTTTGCAAACACATTGTCTGTAACCAGCCACTAATAACCTGGCCTATTACGCGGATCAATKCATTAATTGTGCACTTTGACTTACTTTCAGAGGCCACTTCTACCTAGGAAGTTTGCATAGAGCTTATATCATGCCAGTGTCATGCTTTTCTCAACAGAATTTGTGCTGCCAACCTACCAAGGAAATTGTAATTTCCCAGTCACCAAGAACCGTTAAGAAGCTGTTGAGCTAAACACAGAAAAATCCCAGTACTGCAGTAACTGCAGTGTTACTCCATGGATATGAAATTGTTTTCCTATATTGGGGCCAGTCAGTGCTTGGTCCTGTAGCATGGACCAGACTGGACAAACAGTCCACCAGTCATTCTGCCACCCAGAGAATTGTGCAGCCCTAGAGAAGACTGCAGAATTCTCTAAGCCCTATGACACCTTTATATTGTTGGCATCTGAATAGTCTATTAAATTGTCTATTTAATTGTCCATTAAATAAATATAAACTACCCTGCAGTGGACATCCTTATCCAATTCCAGACTTTTCTTAGACTTTTCTTATTCTAGAAAAGGCATAATCTAGGCCTATCCTAGATTTTTTTTTTCTCTATTCTTTCATGTSAGAGAGATAAGTTTTTAATTTCGACATAAAGAGACCACTCAGTGGTTATAAGCAAAAAACCAAAATTAGCTCTTTGGGTCAGTATTCCCTGTTGAAGAACTAAAGGATCTTTCCAGACCAAAGCCAGTTCTCATTCAGAATGAGTCCAAAGTACCAGATCAAACATAAGTGTCATTAGGAAATGCTTTAGAACGCACTGGCAAAGAGAACAACAACAAACTGCCAAGACCAAATCATGTTTGCCTAAAAGTTACAACAAAATCTAATCCAAAGTTGCCATCTTATGACTTGTGCTATGTAACCTCTTTGTCATGTGTATATATATCAGCATGTGAGCAATAGAAGTCAGAAAATATAATGTCATATTCTGTAAAGGACCCCATAAGAAACTGCTCTTGAGTAAGTTTGATTTACAGACGACTCAGACTTTCTTAAACTATGGGAAAGAAGATAATGAATGAATGMAAATAGAGCAGAGGGAGATGGTTTTCTTATTTCTCATTTGTGTCTCTATTATAAAATTATTTGGAATTTGCAGACATGTATGAAACTTTGATCCATTCAACACCATAGACTTCCAAAATCCTTTTCCAAAACATTTTAAGGAAACAAGGTTGGCAAGGGATAAGAGAAGCTATTTAAATTAAGTAAAAGCAATAGATTTCTGATGGGGGTTTTCTCTTATCTCTTTCTCTCTAAAGAAGATTTTTTAAAATTAGGAAAGGCACCCAATAATGAACAAAACATAACTTGGTATCTACAAAAGAAGAGGTCTCTAGAGCTCTCTGGAAAAGCATCAAGTTTGAGATATGGTAGTTCTGTATGAAGTCCTGAATGGAGGAAAAGTGAGCAATGTGTATTAAGTGAAAGCATTTCACAAGTTTAAACAAGATGAGTACTTCTTTGCATAATGCATTAACAGAGGTTATTAGGAATAGCAAATGTCAAAATGATAGATGAAATTAAAAAGGAACTAGTAAATAAGTGAAAGAACAGAGATTTTTGATCTGTACATTCTGATTTCTAGTCAATGGATTGTCAGACACTAGCTAGGAAAACAGATAAAAAATATCTTAATCCCTTCATCATCTCCTACAAGYATGCAAACACCAAAGACAGGATATTATGCAAGACGGACGTGATCACGGACAGTGGAGACATTTTGATATCTAGTTCTACAATGAACTCACAAAACAGGGCAAGAAAATGCATAGTCTTCTGTGGGACRGGTTATGTTGAGAGTTCTTTCTGTAGACAAAGTAATCTTGGTACTCTTTACTCATTACTCATACTACCAGGGTAACAGCTTCTCTATTCTTCATAAATTCCTATTTTGACACAAAAAAAGCAACTGGTGACAAATATTGCTAGAACTGGGAGAATCATGAAAAACTCATCTCTGAAGTTACTCAGTGAACAAGACTTTCAATTGTTGTGTCTCCATTTACAGATCTGTGAACCTTSAGATAAGTACTTTTCAGAAAACAGTTTTTAAGTAACCTTTTATTCAGAGCAAATATGGGCAGCTGTATTCAAAATACTATAGAATTACTAAAAACATTCAGAAAACCACACARGATATTTGGCAATGAACCTGACATATTACAGTCATGTAATAAAAATTACTAAAATATTTAACAACCCCCAATCCCTGTTACTGTCAGCTGAGGGAAATGTAGCTATACTTAGTTATGATACTTTTGATGTTCTGGATCTATACTAAATACAGGAAAATAATTGTCAGGATCTTCAAGCGGTCTGTTGACTTTTGTGTTCCTGTGCTTTTTGAGTGTTCCCTTGAAGTGTCTGTAAAGGGRTCCTATTTCAAGAAAAAGCTGAACCCAATTCTGGGCTTTGGCTATGAGTCCTGGCTCTAAACTCAGCAGCTTTTGAAAAGCTATGCTTCTCATTTTTATTGTAAAAGATGGGAAATTAGATAAGATTTCCTCAGCTTGTTAGCACAATTTATGCTGTAATTCTAAAAATTTCCATATTTCTCCAACTTAAGCAAATGCTATCCTGCTGGAACTGCTTATAATTTTACCAAAACACACATCTATTGAACAGACTACACATTAAAAAGCCTAAATAATAAATCCTGAACACCAAAAACAAGGACCTCTTTCTAATTAATTGTATGAAATTAATTCATAAATGYATTTCCCTTAGAAATTAATGAACAAAGAATATTCAGGAGGACTGTATTCAATAGTTCTACATTTTAAATATGACTTTATTTCATGATAAGTCCTCTTGAGGGCAGTTTGAGGGCTAAGACATGACTAATACTAGTTACAGTATCAGCGGAGTCATGTTTTATGAGTAGATGAATAGAATATGATTAGAACAACATGAACAATTTACAGATCAAATACATTATTTGCTCCCAGCCAGGTTGCAAAGTACCCAAGCAACAGTATTCAGTTACAGAATGGCTGTTATAAAAAGGGCTAATCAGTAAGGGCTGCTGGCCTTCCTTTGGATATTGCTTAGGTTTTTGTTTTAAAAAAGAGGCCCCCAAACCAGAAATTCTGTGTCTAGCTTGTTCTTGATTTGTTTAAGTATAATTCAGATAATATTTAGACAGCAGGCACTTTCCACAAGCAATGCTGTGGTCAAAACCAATTTCCTAAGAAAAAGTATGATGTACTCCTTTAACTATAGAACTTTCCCTTGAAGGTCTCAGGCAAAATTAGATTCCCAAATGTCATACAGAGTCAGAACATCAGTGGCCATTTCCCACTTCACAAAACAGTCAAAACAAGATTCTCAGGAAAAGGAACTCAGAGCCTCTGGTAGAACAGATCTGCCAAGGCTGTCTGCCAAAAAACCAGATGCTCTGGCTGGGAAACAGATATAATTAACAGTACTTGCCAGTATTTTCTGCTTTATTTTCTTTCCACCTAAYGGTGAAGAGTGAGATTTTAAATATTTGCTTGTGTTAGAACAGAAACTTTTCAAATGGTTATAAAAATATTTAGAACACAATRTTTTTCTAATAGAAAAATATTAGCAGAAATTTATTTTAAAATTCATGTAAGTGGAAAAATACTCAGATGAAAATATTTTGCTAACAACCCTATACATTTCCAGCTAAGTAGCTTTCCTGTACAGTTAAAATTGTGGAGTATGGTGTCAAGAACATCTGTATTAACAATTAGCAAATCCTTTTTTATTTATATAGACRGCTGCCATAAGGACAAAGATGTTTGTGTTTTCAAAAGAGAGACCTTCTGACCAAACTTCTTGCAAAACTTCAAAAAGTACACTTATTTGACTTTCATCCACTAAAACTGACTTGTAAAGCTACATTTAATGGTGATTAAATGTACTGCAGGGTCTGTTATGCTTTAATTTTCCTCATTCAAAATTTTCTCTGAGACAAGTCCTGCATGGACATATATTATGTACATTTCTACCCTAGGGAGAATTTGTTTTACAGGAAAACATGTCTGCATAAAGAATACTGAAACCACTAATATCAACAGTGTGTATATTTCCTTTGATACCAGTTTCTTCCATTGCAAATCAAATGCTATTCAAATTAAGAGCCAAAATAATTATGGTAGGCATGGAAATAGAAATTGCTCAGTATGTCCAGTGTGATAAATTCATACCACTGCTCTAGCAGGAAATACAGCTTTGTTGGCAACCCAGCTAATGTTACCATAACAAAACAATAGAATAACTTGTGCTATAAAATCAAATTTAATGAATCAGAAAAAAATCCTTCAAGGTTTTGGAAGTCCTGTGTACACTGTGTTTGGTGCACTTTCTCCCCATATGCAGTCAAAACACTTTGGCATTTTTCCTGGTAAACACAGTAAAGATATTTCTCCTTAAAGAAAGACAGTGCAATTTCTAACCCAGGAAAAATGCCAGAAATTGTTTTGTCCCTAGTATATATTCTTGTCAATAAATAAATAAATGATTCATATTCAGTGGGAAAAAAAAAGCTATCTCACACAAATTGCTTCTTGTCTTTGGAAAAGTATAAGCTCTTTCTTGTTTTAGAAAGTCTGAGAAACAGGAGTGGTTAATTAAGGAGAAGTAAAACCAGTTCCAGTGAAACTGCCAAGAACACAGTAATCTTTTAGTCCAAAGTTTGTGTAGGCCATGTTTTCTTAAGCCAATCATGTAAATTACTGGAATATTTCTGATAGCTTGTGTATGTAAGCTTGCTGGATAAATTGAAATCCTCCCTTAAAATCTCACCTCCACCATAAACCTTCTGTGGAAGAAGAGAGCGCAGCTGGAGTGGGGATGTCTTATCACCTTGCTGTCTACAAGGAAGCACAGCCCCTGGCTTCCTCAAAATCACTGTGCAACAAAAAACTATATGCTGCTATACTTCTGCCTTAGTCTAGCTCATTTCTTTTTTGCAAATAAGCAGCATCTATTCCAGGAGCCTTCAGCACTAAGGGTGTGTTGGCTTTCGCCCCACAAAGACTTTCAAGGAGATTTTCCTCCAGCTTGAAGCCAGCAGGCTCGAATTGTGCCTGCTGTCTTGCTGGGCAGCAGGACCCCTGGCAGAAGGTTTCTGGTCCCTACACAGTGGTGGCACAGGTGCACCTCACCAGTCTGGGTGAAGGCTTTTGGGGAAGTCTCTCTCACCTGTGCCTGAGGGCTTAAGGTACATGGCAGCCTCTGTGCACAATCTGCTAGTGCCTGAGTAGTGACAGGTACTTTCACTGATTTCTTTATCAGCGCCCCTTCATCCTTACACAAAGCACAAACACCTTACACTGCTCTTCTGCTATGCAAAAACAGTGCTAAAGACCACAGCAGCAATGGTCTTACAGGGGATGGTTAAAGCAGTGGCCAGAGAAAAAAAGGAGAAAGAGTTTGCAATAAAATAGTTGATAACAATACCAAAATGATGAAAAATTTTGCACTTAATTGGAGACTCGGCTTGAAAAATATCCTTCAGGTATCCTTTTAAGAACAGCAGTTACCAAGTTGTAACCTCTTCCAAGTTTTTTTCCTTGTTTTTTTTAAATTTCAGTAATTATACACATTTTCCTTAATCATAAATTGATTACAAAATTATTAAACTCTTTGAAGAAAACATAGTGTTATGAGCAATAGTACAACTAAGCATTTAGGAAGAGCTGATCTTCTGGAAGTAAAGCAATATGATAATCAGTAAAAACATCTGTTACCACTCAGCCATGCATGAATCCTGAATTTATTTGAGAATGGGTATATTCTTTGAAACTGAAAGACATCCACACAAGATACAGACTGTACACAAAAGCAAACTAACCAGGAATTTAATAAGAAAGCCTTACTGTTAAATGTTGCAAAGGAATAAAGAATATTCCTTTGCCCAAGTTCCCAAGCAAAGCACTGCAGGATAACTGTTATTGCTGAGAGAAAAACAACCCCAGGGCAAGGAGATTATGCTAGAAAAGCTACATTTAAATAGGAAAACCAAAAAATGAATAAGCCTAAAAATCTAATTTGCAGTTGTGATTTCAGCAGTTCTCAAAAGCATTATTGTATCATAACTGAAGAAACATAACACTCTGTTTATTTATAGTTTATATATTTTTTTTATTTTTACTAGAGAGCTACCTAGAAGAAATTTTCCAAAATATTATTCTCTCAGTTCATGTTTCAAGCACTGAAAAATGTACTGCCTGTTTTAAAGAAAGAAAAGACTTCAAAAATATCTCAGATTACAGCCTCAAATACTCTCTCTGATTTCTAAGGTAAATTTTGGCAGTAGTCATTAAGGAATTGTCTGTTAGAGGTGTCCCTAAATGCCCAGGAATATCACTCTTTGCTACTGAGGTCAAAGCATATACCTAATTCCTGCAACTTAATCTAAGACCTTCAAAGAACCTTGACTTGAGGAAGTTCTACATTTAGATGGGCCTCATGTAGTTCTAATTTCAATAGAAAAGGCCTAGTTGAAATAAATCAAAGTAATAGCATGGACCATTATATCAATTTTACCTTACATGATATTGACTTCCTGACTGGAAGATTTTTCTTGGCATGGTTGGTTTTTCTGGCCTGGATGAAACCCATCAGTCTTTGACCCACAGCTTCACTTTCCCATCTGTTCTGATTCTTTTAAATTGGACTAAGTGAAGCAGTTTAGTAGGGCAAGTCGTTGCGTTTAAGTAGCTTTAAATTCTCTCTCTTAATAGTCATTCTTACTTTGAGGAGGTCCTCTGATTTATACAGAGGGAAGGTCATGCCTTTTAGCAGCTAGCTGTTTCTACAAAGATTTCTTCATCCTTTGTTGGTCACTGATAGAATAGTGTGGAAATCCCTTACTCTGTGTACTGCATGTTTTGTGCTTTACTACTAATCATCCCCTGACAAAGACACTATCTCTTTTGCAAACTGGAATGAGTAGATAAAACACAATCACGACTTTGATGCATTTTAGGGGTAATCTGCTCACTAAGGGTGTTGGCAGGCTTCAGAACAGTCACTGCATTCAGCCCCTTTGCCATCAACAGTTTCATCCTCCAGCGTAATGCATCCCTAACAGGTTCTGGACTCTGAGGAGAGAACTGCAAAACCTCAAATATTTCAAGTGCCCTGATTTACTCAAGGTATCCCCATTCCTCTCCTATTCTATGTGAATGATATTAAGGGAAAGATCAAAGGTAAAATTTGAACTGCTAAACCAAAATTTCTTCTGGAAGAAACCTTAATGTCCACTGAAGAAGAAACTGCCATTTAGTTTCAGCGTCGAGATTGAAATCAAGATTTTTTACTGGGTCAATAAACTCCACATTTTAATTTTGCTAGTTTTACACTACTTGATTTTTTTCCCCTCGATATCACAAAGTTTACACATGTTGCTTCAAGAGAAAACTAACTCTTTCAAAAAGCATTAATGCCTACGTACAAAACAGTACTAGTTTCCTTCTTTTGTTTTTCTTTTCAAGTTTATAGAATCATTTCTGTTGGAGCAGATCCATAAGATCATCGAGTCCAACCATTAACCCAGCAGCTCTGCATTCCTCACTAAATTCCTGGGGCTCAGCAAGGGAACAGGGGGCTGCATAGGGTTCAGCAGGCAGAGAGGCCCACCAGAAAATGAGCTAAACAAACTGTGTAGGAATATCTTTTACATACTTAATGAGATATTGCGGAGAGATTTTTAATAGAACAGCTTTTAACATTGGTAAGTATTTAGGTTCTTCATAACATTCCTCACCAAAAATAGGATAAATTATAAGAATCAATAAAATCCCAATAATTTATTTCAAGTGTGTACTTGCTTTCAAATGTATGCTGGATGAACTGATGAATTTTTTATCAAATGAATTCCACCATCAAAATTATTTTCAGCATAATTTTTACTGGAAGGTTCCCTTTGAGTATAAGAAGTTTCTGTTAATTGTCTTCATTAGCAGAATGTAATTTCAACTCCAAAACTTTTACTTCTCACCAATATCTTTAAACAGCTGCTTGCAATTTCAATGGGACTGGGGTAATTAATAATTTGTAATAAGCAATATTTCATATCAGCAGAAATAAAGAATATAACCTATGCATTTAATGATGTGTCAATAATGTAAAAAATTATTAATGGCTACGTGTATTAAATTGTACTAAGAACTCAAGTATTCCTTAAAATGTTTTATTGATTTGATTACAGCAACAGTGTAAACATTAAAAACCAAAGGGTTTTTTGAGTATAGCATGGGTGTTAAGGGTTGTCTAGACATTTTTGTTGTTCAGCTTCCTGTAAAAATATTGCTGTCATAAGGACCAGGATTCAATAATACCAGCTGCTAATATGGCAAAGATCAGGGTAGAAAGTCAATCTCATGTTGTTGGTGACTGCAAAACTTCTTTGGCAAGAGAAATATCTGCTGTTTTCCAGCTGGTGGAATCCAACAGACATTGCTTTGCCCTGGACTGGTGATTTATGAGGCAATAATTGAATGACGTAGCAGCCTTATATTCTGCACCAGCACTGCCTGCTGTTTTACTTCGTTCTGTGCAGAATGGAAGTTAAAGAGCTGTAATGAACCAGGCTTCRGGATTAGAGGCTATATTTTATTTTCTATCAAGAAAAACAAGTGTAGTTTTCATTATTCCTGACAGCAGCACAGTGGTTTTACGGCTATACACTGTGAATAATACCCTCAGCGAATATTTGAAATATATCTACTGCTTAGGGATTTGAAAACTAACCCATATGAGATTCTGAGATTCAGTATGATTCTGCTGTATGTCTTGCATTCATTTGGTGAACATATATAGGGCATTTAAAAAGTTGAGGCCTGATCCTTCAAAGGTACAACCATGCAATTGCCTTTGAAGGTCTCAAATACATGAGAATGTCTATTCTATGCTTAAAGTGTGTCTGTACACACCTTTTAGGCAAAAATTTTTGTACACATTTTAAAATCATGTTACTTTACTCGTCATACATTAAGAAGAGACCATGTGAGTGATGTAACTTTAGGTTAGCCTAGAAAAAAATATTTTGCCTTGTAACTATTATCCCTAGAAAAAGCTGCTTTGATGAAAGCCAGGAATATGTAAATACAAAAATTTGATTGTAAAGGGTTTTTTTTCTTTTCAAGCAGAAAAGTATCTGAATACTAGTCATCAACAGCTGAAGAATCTTTTCAGAAGATTCCAGTGTGTTAATGCTCACAGGCAGATTGTTTACCTACACCTTATCTCAGTAGTTTTCAAACTGCATACAGCACTTCCATGGAACTATTGTTTATATTAGAAATCTTATTAAAACTTTAAAAGAAATCAGATTATATAAAGAGCTTGTTACTTTTCTCCTTAGTGCTAGTTTGGACCTGTAGAGAGACATTTTGACATAGTCTACTTTTGAGAACTCATTGTAGAGAGCTTCTAATTCTAGTGCAGAATGATAATAGCATATTACATGGTGTCAGGAAATGAGCTATTCAACCTCTAGTCAAGCTTGCATCTTTCCACTTTGACCTGTTTCATTCAAATTAAATTATTTTAAATACATACTTACAGGAAAGAAGAAAAATATAACAAATACATCACAAAGTATGGTGTCTTGAACAGCATCATTATGCTGTATTCTGCTTCCTCTTTTCATTGTTAATTAAATGTGTTTTACTTCTTTGTGGTATGACTTAAACTAAAATATAATATTAGACCTAAATATCACATTACAACTGGTGACAGCATGTAAGATCTCTGATCTACCCAAATATTTTCTCAAAGCATGGAAAAGGGTCATTTCCTAGTGCATCACAATGCTGAGATCTTAATGTGACCTAATTACAGAAGTTCACATGTGCCAGCCAACATGTACTATTATTTCATTATGTTTATTTTCATTTCCTTGATGCATTAAAGGTTTATCCATGGTCTAGCTCTAACAGCCCTCCATCTGATTCTCTTAAAATCTTTACTTGCCTCCAATATTTTTCACTACTTTGTCCTGCTACTTGCCCAGTAATGTCTTTGTTTCAGTCTTAAGAGCTGAAATATTTACCTAAGGTAGCTAAAACCTATGTTACTTGTAAGGAGTATAGGCTTCCACATTTTTTGACACTGCATAAATAATGTCACTGTCTTAGTAAAATAGCCCCAGGAGGGAGTTTTTCCTGAGACTTTGGAAGTATCATACATGTCACCTAACACCTATAAGCACCTGTAAAATAACCCTATCATGTTAAAAACCTAATTTAGCAGTCAAAAGTATGAGTTTTATCGGCATTGTGCTGCTCTTTTTAACTTTGCTTATTTTCTTAATTTTTTGTCTTCTGAAGTTGCATGACTGTCTTATCTTTAGTTGTGTGTTGGAATAAAAACTTGCAACATCAGAAAATCTGATGGAATCCTTTTAAAATTTTATATTCTGGTGAGCAGTTCAGCTACATAAATCAGATTTAGTTTCAATAGGCTTCTAATAGGTGTTAGTACTAGTTCATTACAGTTTTGAGTATGAAATTTCATTTCCTTCTTACACACATTCTTGTCTTTAACTACCTGCAAGAAGTTTTGCAGAGACATTGAGATAGAAATGATGTTTTCTTACATTTTTCTTGATTATAAGAGCATGCAGAAAGAAATAATTTAGGAAAAAATTTTTGTAGGTTTTTATGTTTACTGAGGGTTTGACTCCAGTAGGTATTTCCCTTGGTTGTTTGCATTTAGAGGCTTTTTCTAAGGTTCTGGTGTGGATAATGCTTCTCAGAACTGGTCTCTCTTTTGTTATTCTCATGCTAAGGGGGTTTTATTTTAAACACAATAAAACAAGAGTTCACAGTGTGAAATAATTATTATTATTAGAATTATCCTTCTTAGAAAACCACATTTTAGGATGTCCTCCTAGTGCTGGATAGTGTGATTACTGTCATATTTGGAAGACTGTTGGCTGACATTTATTCTTTATATTATGGGTACTCAATATTCAACAGTTTAATGAAGCTTAAATGATTTCTTATGTTAGCACCATTCCCTGAAAAGGGAAAGAATCAGTTATAGTTAATGCAGGAAAATTTATTTGAATAAACCAAACAAGTTATAAACCCACTAAATTTATTAGTTACTCAAAGTCAATACTAAAAAAAAATTAGTATTTTATTAATTTAGGAAAAGATGAATAGTGGAAATTATATAATGTTATTTTTGGAAACAGCTTTGAAAAGTCATCTCACTAATATGCATATTCATTASTAATTACATATATACAGTAAATTAAATACATGACTCCCAGTAAACTCAACCTACTCTAGCCCCTTGCTTGCTCTATCTTCATTAACGTAGAAGAATTGAATCCTGTACTTCACCTTAATGTCAGTGTGTCTTTCTCTGAACTACAACTTCACTGTATCTCATCTATGAAAACATACATCATTTGACTTGCAGCCTTACACCCTACAACCTTTGTTTTCTAGGATTTCTTACCCTATTTCTTAGTTAAAAGAGGTAATTCACCTTTCCTATTTATTCCTCATAAAAGGTTTATTTTTGTTTTCCTGAATAAACAGCAGTTTGTCACCGCCTCCATTTTCATCAAATCTTCTAGAGAACAGCAAGCAAATGATTCCTTCACAAACAATACTTTATTACAGAGCTCAATTTGTAGCGACAGACACATACTGCATCACCCTGAGTGACAACTGTGATAAAAAAATAAAGGTCCCTGAAGAAGGAAGGTTGACATTTTGTCTTTCCATATGCCAATATGTGCTCTTTTCATCATAGAATAAGTTTAAACACATTTACTTTGTTACACCATTGTTGTATTGAATTCTAAGTGAAGATGCTCATATTTTCAAAGGAATTTAGATCATTAGAGTCACACATTTCAGTAGGGAAAATGTTCTCATCTACTTTAAAAATGACATTTGGGTGACATTTAAAGTTACTGAGTCAATAGAATTGGCTTTTTTTTTCTTTTCCTGAGAAAGAAACTTCAAAACGAGCCATCTGTAAAAAAAATAAAAACAAGGGAAAGAAAAAAGAAAAATAAGAATAGACTTTGTCCAGTCCAGTTGCAAAAATTATGCTAATTTTACTATGGAAAAGGCTTAAGCTTTTTCTATCTTTATAAAAATTTAGCAGATAAGATTTCTGTCAGAATTCCAACCTGACATAACAGGGTAGTACTGTCAGACTATCACCAACAAATTTGAATGGTAACACTCCAAAGCAATTTTAGTTTGATCTTCTCAGGTTACCTGACATAATACACAACACATTTTTTAATGAGACTGAGAGAGGAACTGCTTGCCAAGTGGTAGTGGGACATAAGTGGCACAAAACTTTCACAGACACCATTCTAAAAGGTCAGGTTTTAACATTTGTGATCAGCTGTTAAATTAAATCCTAGCCAGCTGCCTTCTGGATGCTTGGGTTTATACTTCCAAAAGCTTCTACTTAACATTCCAAGCACTTAACCTGTTAAATTATTTGAACAATACCAATACCAACTTTTTGCACATACTCAAAGCTCTGACACTTCAAGCACTAGGTTGGCTCTGCTTAATAGGGAAGAGCCACCCACTGCGTTCTTTCTGGGATGGTAATCCCACTGGGAATCTTGCAGCACACTAGGCTAGGTGAAATCTCAAGCAGCAGGGCTCTTCTTTCTGCCCTACTTTCCATCAGACCTATGACACTGGAGGTCTACCTCATCCCCTCTCCTGGGAAGGACAAAAAGCTGTAGTTTCAGCTTTTTCAGGAGAGCTTCAACCACAGGGTGTCCTGGCATAGTTTTGCACCTTTTCTTTAAGCCAAATTATTTGAATCTGTTCTTAAAGTACAAATCTTCATCCCATTGGTCATGGCATACTTTGAAGAGAAAAGCCTTGTGCCTATTAAAAAGCTCAGGCAATGTAACACCAATATCAGAGCTGTCTTAGTCTTCTTCAAGAAGAAATTATAATGGAAAAATATACAGAGCACTAAACTGGGATCTCAATGCACACAGAATGAACACAGGTATTTTTAAACAGAAAAGAAACTGTAAGGTCCACCAGGTAACAGGATTAAAAAGTATATGTTTTCACTTCAAAACATTTTATTAAATTTTGTACTATTTGGTATTTCTAAAAGACCAAAAAGTAAAAAAAAAACAAACAAAAAAACACCAGCCAATCTACTTACAATTCTACCATATTTTCAAGCTGCAAACTAGCAATTAGGGACAAAAAGTTGTAGACCATGGGCAGGACTGAATGACTTACTCATGGACAAGCAATGTTCTCATTTAAAGACATACCAAGAAATCAAAATTATATTAAAAAATGATGATCTCTTTTTTTTTTTTTCTTTCCCCAGAGGTGGGTAAAAATCAGTGACAGAGAAGAGGAAGAATGTGGCAGGCCTGGAGAGACTGAAAGTGCAGCTGAAGTCTTTGTCATAATCTGGCCCAAGTGAGAAAAAGAAGAGCAAGATAAGAACCAAACCTGATTCTACGCCAAACACAAAGCAGGAGCCTTGCTGGGTAATACATCTTTCACAGAATCTCTGAATTGGTAATCACAGAATTTTTAGGGCTGGAAAGAAACTCTGGGGATCATCCAGTCCAACCCCTTGTCAAGGCAGGGTGACCTACAGCAGGTGACCCAGGAACGGATCCAGGTTTTGAATGTCTCTAGAGAGGCAGACTCCACAACCTTCCTGGGCAGCCTCTTCCAGTGGTTTGCCACCCTAAATGTAATGAAATTTTTCCTTATGTTTAGGTAGAACTTCTTGTAGTTTAGTTTATGGCCATTGCTTCTTGTCCTGTCAGTGGGTATCATTGAAAACAGTCTGGAGCTACACTCTTGGCTCCTGCTTTTGGGATATTTGTATGCATTAACTTTCCAAACTTCATCAAAAGAGCAATGCATTTTGCCACCAAGGATCATCATTGATAGATGAGGATGCCAGATGGTGTATTAAACAAAAAAACAAAAACAAGTTTTAATGACATTGTAACTATAAATTGGTTAAATTTTATCTGGCAACACCATTGGTAAAATAAATAAATAAAATAAATAGTAGGCATTGGTAAAATAAATAGTAGGCAAGGGAAATTGATCTTTTTATGGCATTTGGGAACAGCTACAGCTCTCTTCAACTATATCCCCATAGGTATGTCTAAGCTCATTGTAGGGTTAGCTTCTTCCCACATTACTGATTTCTGTAAAACAGAAGCCTCTGTACGGAAGATTAAGTTGTAATCCTAATGAAATGAATATTTATCTTTCCTGAGGTTTCCATAAAGAAATTGCAGTGGAAAAAGAAGGCAGCTTTACTGGGTAGAGTAATGAGAAATTGATGTATTTCCATGTGAGATACAAGCAGAACAGAGCCCTAGAAATTAAGTTAACTAAATAACCTCTACCTCAAAGTATTAATCAAAACTTTTTAATAGCTTCTAGCAACAGGGCATAAGAGTAGATGACCACAATCATCCAAAGATAACCTTTAATCATTGCTTATAGCTAGTTACTTAGAAAGACTCCTAATCTCAAATCTAAAAGTTTTATTTTTGCAAAGCCTTTTACAGTCCTCTCATTGTTATGTATAATGATACCCTCTGTTTTCTCTATAACAAAATTTTGAATAGTAGAAAAATATCCTGGGTTAACGTCTTTGACTTTTCTTCTTATGTCACACATTTAAAAATTGAATTTTAGTTTTATCTACAAATATCTTCATTAGGCGGATTATGGAATTTAGCACTGTGAGGTCTAGTGGGCAATGAGTGACAATGAAAGAAACAAAAGTATTGAAGAAGCAGAAAACTCTAAGCACAAAAACAGATGATTAAGGGTTGAGCAGAATCCCTGGACCTTGTTCAAAACAAAAAATCATTTTTAAGTCTGTCAACACACAGATTGATGACCTAACTCTGAAGCATCTTGATAAATGACAGAAAAAAAACCAAAAAACCAAAGCCAAAACCCAAAAAACCTGACAGATTGAGACTACCTGGAGGTGTCATTTTATCTAGAAAAAAGAATTTCAGGTGAAGTTAACACCAAGGACTTCTATCTGATCTTGTAAGGGTTAGCTGACTTGCAGCTAGAGGAAAAAATTATATAAAGTGTAAAAGTACAAAGTGGCTATAAGAATAACAATGTCTGTCAGTTCTGGTCTTGCTTGCTGGAATTAGATGAATATGAAGTCCTGGCTGACTCGAACAGCCATCAAAAAGAAATGTGATCCTGGGATGTCTCATTGAAATATTTTTAGAAGCAACTGGTAAAACACTAATGCCATTGTATAAAGATATGGTAACCCTGCAGCTGCCTGGGTTTGTACAGCACAGCAGCACAGTCCCTGTGGGTGGGCAGCTCCTCAGGTATATCAGTCAAGTGCAGAACTAATCATTCCTACTGCAATGTGCTTTAGTTCCCCTGTATGTCTTATGCCCCAATGTCAAGCAGTCTCCTAACTTCCTGAGCATATTCCCCTTTTTAAATACTGGCTTTTTACTGCTAAGGGGCAGATATTTTAATTTTTTTCTCCACCTGCCAGAAGAACTCTCCTCCCCAACAGCAGGGGACCAGTCAGGGATGAACACATACGTTTGCATATTGGAAATATCATCTTCATTCAAAATTCAAAATATAGGAGAATATTCTGTGACTGAAAGTGTTAGGAAGGTATGTTCAGGTGTAGGATTGTCTCCTTATCCTGAACAACCAAATTACATCCTATATTTATTCCTGAGGAGATGTATAAAAATTAATCTGTATGTAAATTTTAATGTGTCTATTAACCTCCTTACTATAAAGGTAAATAGCATCCTTTGTTTCCTGTGTTACTTGAATTGAAATGAGAAAAGTATTAGATATATGATCTGCAAATACAGTCTTTTTACATAAAATATAGAGTGGTTTTATGCAGTAATGATAAAGTAATTAAGAAATATGGAAAAAACTTGGTCACAAACTCAGTTTCTTTGAGTCAGATTAAAAAAAAAATAAAATGCAACAACTAGATGTGTTTGGGCCTTGCAGGGTAAACATTCTGCAAAAATAATTGCTCCCTTTCAAGTGGAGCTAAAAACAAGGCAAGCAGTAATGTCCATAGTAATTATCAGTGGGTTAGTAATCTGCAAACACCTCTGGCAATCAGAGCTGAAGTTCCTAAGAAACAATTTGAAGCTCCCCTGGCTCCCTCCTTTGAGCAGGGAAAGCAGCTGCTCCAATTGCTCAAACATCTTGAGAGATGCACTGATAAGTGAATAGGGGCTACTGAAGTTTTTAATACTAGAAAAATTATAGGGACAACTTTATTTTCCCCAAGGATGAACATGGCAGCTTTGTTTATTCACTCCCAGTCACTACTTGGGAGCAATTCAGCATAGAGCCCCTTCCTGTCTCTACCTGGAGACCCAGGGCCATTCCCAGCCATGGCCCTGCCTGCCTTCCAAAGGACACATCCTTTGGCCTTACTTTGAGTTCAGTGACCCTCTAAACCAAGCACCTTAAAGTTCCTTCTCTGGAGTACTATGTATTCTTGTCTCGAGTTGAAAGTGATTCTTTGTGACAGATTAATAAAACATTTATACTAAGTTGATTACACTAATCTCAGTGCCAAATCCCTACCTCTTACAACAGCCAAAATTATTCACATATAAAGTACATTCCAGCTTCAGCTGCAGAATAACAGAGGGCTTGGTATACAAACAAAGAATGAGAAGACTCATAAATCACAGGAAAATAAACCTCTGGGAAATCATTACTATTTAACCATATGTTGTCTTCTTTCTTTTTTTTTTTYTTTTTTTTTTTTTTTTYTKCTAGCAATGATAAATCCTCTACATACAAAAAAGAATCTTTTAAATACTTTAACTGATTCTTAATTTAATGTCATGATGAGGAATAAAGCTTAAACAGCTGATAGATCAAATCTTTACTTATGAGTTTCACAGAAGAATCAAAACTTACAACAGGGACTGATCCTTTCAAAGCACTAAATGGGTAAAAATAAAATAAAAATAAAAACTTTTTTTATTTATTTTCTTGTGTTAAATGCTCACTTAAATATATCCTATTTATATATAAAGTGACACATTCTGAAAGATCCATATGAAGATTTTTCAGAAAAGCTATTCCACAGGAAACATTGGCTAATCATTCTGTTTTGAAATGGCTCACAAAATAAAACTTTCACAAACTCCTCAACTACCACTGGTTGTACCTGCAAGAAACAACAATCACAGATCTTTTCAAACTACTTGTTAACCATTTATGGAAGTAATGGTTTGAAACGTTCAATAAATGCTTTTTACACAATTCATGTGTTTCATAATCTCTGTGAAACATCTTCATTCAGCTGAAGGGTGTTGTAGAAGACAGCAGCACTGACCACTTGTGATAAGACTATTTTCTGGAAACCTTGACACTACAGACTCTCARACTACTGCAACACCTGCTTCAGTAGCAGATCAACTGATTCCTCTGTTAGACTTGAACACCTGAGCCCACCTTTGCAAGGGATGTTCTTAAATCCATGGTACATCACTGGAACTTTTGTTTCTGAGTACCAAAACATAAATATCCAATATCTGCTTGTCTTATAATAAGAATTGGAGGTTTTTAAGTTCATCATAGGTCACCGGATGAACTTCCTTTAAACATCTACATTTTACAGTGGAAAATTAGAATGATAGGAGTAAATAATAGACCTTCTCAGGGGTCCTTCATCCCCACTGTTCCTGGAAAGTCTTCCTGCTCACATCCTAACTCTCCCACAGTTCTCCAAGACTAACCATTGTTATTTGCTTAGAGATTGAAAAGAACATTTAGCTGAAACTGGAATAGTCAGTTGTCTTTGAAAACATTAGATGATTTTTAGCCAAAAAAATTTGCCATATTTTTTAATGTCTTTCATGTATAGCTTTGAAAATATATTTGTTTGTTTAGGGCCAGAGAAGGTTGCCCTCCTTTTATTCAGAAAATAATTTTTTCCCACAATGTTCAAGAAGGATATATGGTCTGAGTTTTATGAAAAAGCACAGCCTAACAAAAAACAAAACCAAAAAAACCTAAAAAACCAAAAAAATCCCACAAAAAAACCCACGAAAACACACAAACAAAAAAGCTCAATCAAACAAAAAATCCTCCAAAAGACCAAAATAAACCCTCCCCAAAAAAAAAACCCGAACACTTAAAAAATTTTTAAATCCATGATATGGGGAAAAAACATGCCAAAAAAATCCATACAGCACTATAGCAGTTTTCTCTGAGATGAATGCAACAAAAGAGGTTACCTTTGTACTTTCCTGCAAGGTACAGAAAACTCATCTATGTCAGCGCTGTGCTCAGGAACAAGGTCAGTGTTGCCAGAAAAAAACTAACTCCTGGTGTCTCCTGAGCAGGTATGTCCTTCTGTGCATGGGTGCCACCAGAGTGTGCCAGCTGCAGATATCCTGAGAGCTCACTGGACCCAGCAATAATCATTATCCATTCTATTACTGAGACTAATTTAGAGTCCAGCCCTGGAAAGTGTTTCAAATTACAGTCCTGATGACCACAGGAAAAGCTGTTGGGTTTTCAGTAATACAAAAAATTTTAAGTACTAAACCTGGATCTTAATCTGAGTTTAATTACATTATGCATCAAAAGTTCATGCAGCTCATTTTTATATATTTTTTCACAGCATGTAGAGAGTGCTAAGACTGCATGAAATTTCCATCTGTTTTCTCCAAACAGTTTTCCCTCCAACTGTTAATGTTTCCATAGACAAAATATGTTAATCTCTTCTCTGTCGTTCACATGAAAACAAGTATTTTCATGAAATCATAGAATCATAAAATAGTCTGCGTTGGAAAGGGCCTTAGAGATCATCCTTCTGCTCTATATCCCATGCCTGCCTGTCATGGACAGGAGCACTTTCCACTAGACAATGGAATATCCAGACTACATTGCTCACAGCTTCACCCAGCCTGAGCTGGAACACTTCCAGGGATGGGACACTTCTTTGGGCAACATGGTCCCATGCCTTTCTACCCTCAGAGTGGAGAATTTCTTCTTACTATTTAATCCAAACCTACTCCCTTTCAGTTTGAAGCCTATCTTGTCCTGTTATTACATGCCCTTCTAAAATATCCTTCTCCAGGTCTCCTGTTGCCTCCTTCCATGTACTTGAAAGGTGCAATTTGGTCATTCCAAAGCCTTTATTTCTCCAGGCTGATCAATTCCAATCTTTTCAACATTTCCTCATCCATTCAGCCATCTTGGTGATCCTTCTCTGGACTTGCTCCAACAGGTTGAGATCCTTCCTGTGTTGAGGACCTCAAAGCTGAGAGGGGGATGCAGCCATCTAGGTGGAGTCCTTTTTTTCCTAATGCAAGTTTCTTTTTTTTCTTATTTAGAGCTACTTCGTAAAAAGATTTTTAAAGGTGAAAAAACATGTGATTGAATTATTTTCAGCAGTATATTCAATTCTCTAGCCCAGCATTAAGCAGCTGTTAGTAAAGCTTAAAATAACCTAAGAAGTTTCTTTTATATACAAAATTATTAAGCATATATATTTCATATCTACAGAAAAATTAGCTTATGTCTGTCTTGAGAGAATAAGCTCCTTATTTTGAAGATAATATCAAAACAATGCAGGGTTTTTTTATTCCCAGCTATTTTTAAAAAGGACAGAAATTCTTATGCAATTTTAAGTGAACCAATGATCTCAAACTAGTTACTAGCTCAGGTTCTGGCATTAAATAGCAGAGACAAATTTTGAGTAAAATACTCCTAAGTTATCTTAAAAAATTAAAGGTTTTTAAATTTAAATGTATGACGATTTTTTGTTATTTCTTTTAATTCATCTTTTCTGAGTAAAACCACACCTTATTTTCTTTGTTCGGGAATGAAGTGTAGGCCACAGCAAAATGTTTCACAATTTTAGCCCATATAGCTCATGTATGGTCTATCTCTATATTTATAGCAAAACACAATAGAATTAATGGATTTCCCATACTTCTTAGCTATGTAAACCAGAATTCTTAAATCCTTTCTTTGCTTCTTTTCAGGAGAGAAAATCCTTTCTCTCCTGAAAAAACTCTTCCTTCAGGAAAGTAGTGCTCTTCCATGCTAACTAACTCAATATTAGAGTCTCCTATTACAATGACACTGTTCTCTTTACAAACAGATTCTGACACGATACAAATACTTGAGAATAAATGTGCAAATTCTCAAAGTTCCCTCCTGTCTTCTACTGTCAAAAGATGCTGTCAAGCCTTATAATGGGCATAGCAATTCCTTTTTTTTTGTGCTCATGAGATTTTCTTAAGATTCTGAAATTATTATGACTAGTTCTTTATTAGCATTTGAGCGCTCACCACATGCTAGTATGTAAGAATAATTTGAATGCCCTGTGGTTTTTGCTGACTTGGTGCATGTATCTCTCAGACAGTATTGATGTTATTGATGTTATTGATGTGGAATGTTCTTGTACACACTGGGATAAATTAAATAAACCACAATCAGATCCCAGAATACTCATTAGTTCAGATTCTATGTAACTTTTTTCAATATGTGCAAGAATTCATACTTGAACCAGGGCATAAAACTCCCTGAAATAAACAAAGAATTATATCTAGTGAAATCAGATGGTCTGCTGCTGCTGCTGCAATAACAGTACAATGTCATTAAAGTAGGTGTATTACAGTCTCTGTATTTTAACTGGTTTTATTAATAACATATTTATGTGTGTTACTGATTGCCAGAGGAAAAATAACTTTATAAGCAATTCAATATATTTTGAAACTGAAATAAAAATACTACACTGAATTTTGTTTGGTGGTTGCTGTCACTGGACATCCATCTGTATGCTGTTGTATGAGAAAACAGCATTTGACTTTCCTTCTCTTAAATACCAGGGACTGTAGAAGAAAGATGCTCATGTAGCATTGTGTGCTGCCTCCTTAGTGCTGCCCTGTGAAATCAGCTCTTTTGAAAATCAGTTGCTAGTTAAGGTTTTTCTGCCTATTGACATAACTCTAACCGGCACTATCAAAATGCACAATAGAAGTGCTGAGGGGCTTGGAGCTCCATGGTGCAGCAGATTTTAACTTGCAATTGCTTCTTTTATGTTACCACAGCACCCTGCTTTCATTGCTATGGAAGTTGCCGCAAAGCAGACACCTTTATTATACTTGAAACCAATGCCTCAATATGCACGTGGAAAGAGGATAATCAGGTTCCATTGTGTAATAGGTGAGGTAAGGCTAGGATGTAGCACATATACTGGATCATATAGTTTATTTTCTGAGTCAAAACAGCATGGCATTTCAAAAGCAGATGAAAGTTAATCAAGCATCTGTCCTACAGGGCCCARACAAGAGGCAAATCCTCATCAGCCTGCCATGACTCCCATATCCTAATCTCTCCCAGCCAAGCTCTATTAGTGTAATGAGGTTTCCTTTATCAGTGTCAATGTAACTAACAAGATTCCTATTTGCACCATGATCTTACAAATCTAAATTCTTCTCAGAAACGGCCTTCCAACAGAAGGAATACAGGTGTTGCCTTATTTGAGATGAAAGCACATAACACTAGGCAACTGCAATTAAAAAAAAAAATCCCACCCAACACCCCAATATTCCAGCTCTGGAAAGATTCCAAAGGAGGTTATAATCTAGACTGACTCCTTGAAATGGGTACAATTTTTTAGAAATCACAGTAAAACAAATACATCTTTGGCCTTTTTCACTATCATACTCATTCTTCATTGGGTCTGGCTCTGAAACAGGGCAAGTGCCCACTGGTGTGTTTGGGACTCCACCATCACGAACCTGAAACATGGCTCAATGATACAGTTCACTCTCTCGCGTATTAAAACAGCCATCTGTCCCATTTACCCTTTACAAAACTTCCCCACTCTCTACTTTAACCAGGAGATCGCTTTTCTATCCCATAATGTCATGATCCTTGTACCAGGAAGCTGAATCTGCCACTGATCAGTTTCTGTACTTGTAAAACATGAACTTAATTTGCCTTATTCTTTTGCCAAGGACAGAATGCATCACCCTCAGGCAATGGTCTTCTGGGAGCTGAATAAACAATTACTTTAGTCTAAAACATCCATCTAAGATTTGTTCTTGAAGAATAGGAGCAAAAAAAAACTTTGTAGGTTGGTCGTGTTATTTGAGTTTGGATACTTTAAAACTCTTAAGTAAAAYTGACAAAATTAACTCCCTAGTTTTGAGATTAGTAAATGACAGTAAAGTGTTTGGATTGTTGGTYAAGGAATGCTAGTGGATTTTTTCTGTCTTTCTCCAAATGGAGGTAGAGGCCAGCACTGATTGAATAAACACCCTGCAAAAGCACCATGGAAAGAAGAAGTTCTGTTAGAGAAAGTGCACTTGATTAGGAAAATATAAGAGTTACAGAGCTACACTATTTGTTGAGGAATTGGATACCAAGGAGGTTTTAGTGAACAAAAGTGGAAAAAAACATATGTGAAAGATTGAGAAGGGGTAAAGGAAGCTGCTGACTTGTCACTTGGCTCAATGGGTCGAGAAGTACATTCTGTGAAAACCCAAGCAGTGCACATCGCTGTGTTCAAGGTATTAAAGACTCCATGCTGAAAAATTGGGAGAAAACATACCTGTGTTATATGTGCCTGAGAAATAAATGAGTTGTGGAAGATCCAAACTCTGTTTGAGATCACTGTGCTAAGCTTTGTGCCTGTGAGACTGTCCTGGTTTAGAGCAAATTTGGGAGAGAATCCCAAAAGGGGCTCCRGTAGTAAAGCAAATTCAAACGGCCCCTCCCCCCAGCTGGTCTGGGAGAAAAATACCTCCTTGGAGAAAGGTGGAAAAAAAACCTGTTTATTAAACAGTAAAACCTAAACAATATTAAACAATAAAACCCCTTGCCACTCCAAAAGAGACGACAAACTGAGAAAACCCCGTCCCCGCGTTGCGGCTCGGTTCACTCAGTCTCTTATCAGTCTCTCTGGTGCTGGAATTGTTGCAGGCCAGGCCCGGCCCGGCGGGCCAGAGATGTGAGCTGTCGGTGCTCCCCTTGGGGTTCAGTCCAGAGCAGGTTTCAAGAGGTCCAAAGAAAAGGGAAAAAAACTAAAGTCCAGGGAACTTCCTTGCCTCAGCTAGCTAAAACTAACTAAAGACAAAAAAACTAACTAAAGACAAAAAAAGTCCCTCTGTCTGTCCGCAGACAAACAGTCCAGGAGCAGGAATGTGGAGGAGTGAGGAGCAGTGTCTGGAGGGAAGAGAAAAAGAAAAAAAACCTGTGCACTTCTTCTCTCCCCCCTTCACTCTCTGCAGTCAGTCTTAAAGGTGCAAAACTTATTCAGCATAAACAGAACAAGATGATTGGGGATAAAAGCATCATATAGTCAACCCAGGACAAAATATTAGCACAAAATTTGTAAGCTGAAGTAGCTAATGGAGGACAGCTCTGAAAAATAAAATAGAAGACAAAGGGACGCACAATCTACTCATGCACTCTCCACCTTTGCGTAACATTTGTGTCAAGGTTAGTTCACCTAATCTTATTCTTAACTCACGTAGTTAGGTAATTTAAAGTTTGAAATAATTTTCCTTTCTACAATCTGAAGCATGAACGCAATCTGCCTAGAAAAGTTCTTAGATAAAATTTATTACGCAGTAATAAATGGCACATGACTGTATACGGCAGAGTTATCTATGTTTGTAGACAAAACATAATGAAAAAATTGTTGCTAGGTGATTTGTGGTGCTATACAATAAAACACAACGATGGAGTGTRGGGAAGACAGCAATCTACTCATCTACATTGCAAGCCTCTCAGATTTGTGTAGACACAAATGAAAGAGGAATTGGTGCTTGATTCCCCGGGCTCAAGAGGCAGGACTTAGAGAAGTGTCATGTGCTAAGGGCAATTACCTAAAGCTACTGAGTTCCAAACATTTCGTAATTTGAGTAGCTCTTCAAGAAACTAGAACAGCCTGTCTCAATTGCGCTTCATACACACATATCTTTCATCCAGCTGTCACAGCTATCTGTCTAATAAAAGGTCCACCTGGAGCTCTATTGCATTTTTTAATCATACTATTAAAGCAAAAATTCTACACTAAATGGAATATTTCTTTGTAACTGTGTCCAAATTACTATCCCAGTCAATCATGTTTCAAACATGTGCCTCCACATTTTCTCTATCCAGTGCTTGCAGCACTTTCCTGTAACTTGCTGTCATTAAAAATAGCACTCATTTCTTTACATAAGCCATCATTAGGCATTATGTATTTTAGCTAAATTGAATACATTGTTTCTTATTAACTCCAAGTGTATCTTAATTCAGTATCATCAAGCTAAAAAACTCTTTCTGRATATTACCATACATGCCATTGAAATGAAAAATGGCAAAAAGTAGTGATTCTGAGACAGGGCACTCTGACAGCTTAATGATCAGAGTGAGTAACTGGTGAACACCTCTCCCCATCCCCAAGGTCTTAGCCAGTTGCAAAACTCATGATGTATTTCAGTCCCAGATTTGCTTCTGAATTATTTCAGCGTTTCTGAATTACAGTTTTCCACAAACTATGAGGAAAAAAAGATTCTAACTTGAAACCCAATGCTTCTATAGTTCTGTCAAAGTTGTGGGTTCCTGATTAAGGACTTTTCCCTTTTTTGTGCATGTGTGTGCAAGTGTCTACATGTGTACAYCTCACCCAGGCCTTAGAAGCCTTTAAGCATTTTACAATGCTTTGAAGAAATGGTTTTGCTATTCTTGAAAAAAATCATTAGTAAGCTCTGTTTTATCATGGTGTATAGTCCTCACTTAATTGCCTATATGATTTCAGTTTCTCACAAATGCTCCTTTTTAATAAGTAAATAAACCTTTTATTAACCATTCAATTATYCAAACTATAATTTTCTCAGCTAATTCTTCCTCCACTGATTGAAATTCTGAATTTTCTTTCAGCCAGAATGTGCATTATAACTTAAAACCATTAATTATGACTTATTGTGTTACACTTTTCTGACAAGAGCATTGTATTTTTATAGTTTTTTGGATGTCACCATAACTGAATAAATTAATGAAATTCTCATTTAAAATACTAGATTCTAAATGTTATGGATGCAATAACACACACACTTGAAAAGGAATACGAACTCTGTACTGTGAAAATAATACATTCCAGTACTCAGCACTGATAAGTTTGAAAGTGGAGCCCTGTAAAACACTCTTTGAAAAATGCACCTAATCCCTGCATTATTCTGCGGTTGTTCAAAAAGTTATTCTGAAAGAAATAAATGGGACAATASTATAGCTTTAGCCCTATTACCTTAAATTTTTCTAGTGCTATCAATGCCAACATTTTAAAATTTAGTTAAAGAATGTGTTCTGTCAGTTATTTCCATTTCTTTCTTTATCAATAAAATAGGTATTCAGTTAGAGATTTTTAAAAATATTCCTTTTATGTCTCAGTTAAGTAAACCTTTTTTGTTCGCCAAATTAGAAAAATGTCCCTTTTTTCCTACTGCCAGAACCACTAGAATGTAGCATGCTTTGTTTTGAATTTATTATTTTTTGGCAAAGAGGTGTCCTTATTCAGCAAAGTTTGATATATTTGGATGTTATAGAATAGCAAAAATTGACACATAATGATGATTTTTCTCAGTTTTTTGTTTCACTGCTATTAATTCCATATGAAATGACTTTTGCACACAAGTAAAATTTCAAGTAAATAACCCCACCTCAGATAACCAATACATTGCAAAAAACTGAATTTAAAATCTACTTGTTAGAGATACATATAAAATGAAGAGTAGAGCAGAAACTCTGGGTGAGTTTCACACAAACCAATATAATACAGGGATGTTGAATAAAAGGAGCAAAGCCTTGAGATAAAATCAGTACTAATACCCACTCCAAGAAATCAACTTTGTTTTTAACCTCACTATGGAACTTTTCAAAGGGTATGTTTCCTGACTTTGGTCAAGAGCAGCATTTGTGCAGGCTTTGCACAGGATTTATGTCACACAGCAGATACATATATTTCAGAACAATAAGAGAGTTTCATAAGCTCAGAGTCCTTTTAGAGACAGCCAATTTAGTTCCAGTTGCTCACAGAAAGCTCAGAAACAGTTAGTCACCCATTTCTTTAGACCTTCTATTGTTTTCTTAATTTTGCAGCCTCCTGGTGGCATTTGGAAAAACAAATAAGGTCTCTGGGTGTTATATTTGACAGCTGTCAAAAAATCAGACAGGACATCTACTTTAGGTCTTGCTTACTGYGGAGGCAGAGTTGCACAGATCTCAGCCACAACACAGCTTCCTGGGTCGATCCGTTAGCACCTGATCCATCCTGTGCTCCTGAGGCTTTCTTACTAGAGGTAATGAGCTAGGAAATGTAAAACCTGTGTATGTGAGAACAAATTGCAGTTATTTGGCTGCTTTGAGTTTAGACTAAATGGAAGGCTTCAGTTTTGAGGCTGATGTGGGCTTGGAGTTCCTTTACGAAAAGTTTCCAAATTTGCTTTTCTGCTTAGGGTTCCAGTGTCTGTATTTGCATAATTTTGTAGAACAAATTTGGGYGAAATTCTCATTCTTTGCTTGTATTCCCAGCCAAAATAATAAAAAGGCAATATACCATGTGAATCTGAAGAATAGTAGAAAAGATTACTCCAAAGAATTCATAACGTGGAAAGTAAATATTTGCCCCCATTGCATATGACATTACCCGGGTAAACACAGACACACATATCTCTGGATTTTCCTTCCTATTGATACTTTTAAGAATCCTTTTGTTTTGATTATTGAAATAGATTACGCTCTAAGATATCAAATTTGTAACTCTCTAAATTCCACGATCTCGAACACAAATCTGGTAACACAACAGGAATTTTTAGGACAGTTTTTCTCTCCATGCAACCACTGTGTCGGGTACGGGAAGACTCGGACGCTCAATATGAGAATCAGCAAGCTCCCTTTATTTCGGTAGAGCATCAAACTTTATACACACCATAATAAGCTTATGAATATTCTGCAAGCCAAGCAACCCATTGGTTAAGCTATACCATCAATCTTTCTTATTCTCTCAGGCTTACATTCCTTTCTTCCCACATCACTCTGTCTACTTGTTATCATACTCAGCTAGGCCTAAGGACACGCTATCTTGCAGGTGCAAAATTCAGCTAAACTATCTTCAGTACTTTTCCAGTTCTGTTCGGCTAGCAAGCGAAAGTCTACGTGACTTCTGTCATAAAACATTCCCAACACCACTGCATAGGTGAAATCTACGACTTACAGGCAGCACTGTTGTTATCCTGTAGCCAGTGTTAGTGCTGGAGCAACTGCACTGTGAGTCTGAGTGCAAGAAATCACAGACAGAGAATGCTTCTGAAATCTTGGCTCCCACTCATGGAGTAATACCTGCTATCCTATCTGAATGAAAGATATGGACATGGACATTAGTGCTTACAGTACACCTGGTACCTACAGAGTATTCACTGAAAAATATGCAGAAAGCAAAAGGGAGAGTGTGAATGGCATAGCCTGAGAGGAGGGTGTGGGATTGGGTTTTTGGAGTTTGTTTTTTGGGAGAGGTGTTAAGGTTTTTTTGTTTGGGGTTTTTCTTTATTTTTCTTTTCTTGGTGATTGTTTTTAATCCTTTTCCCCTTTGCACCACATTCTTGCAAATATTGTGCACTGGTTTTGTTTTTAATAAGAAAAAAAGGTGTCTTGCTTCTTTGTAAGCAAGCAGAAATACAATCCAAAGAGAGAAAAGTAATTTTCCATAATCACCTATCTCTCATGTCTGAGTATTATGATCTGCATTCCTCAAGAGAAAATATGCTTCATTACATATTTGCAACCCACCTACCTACACATAAACTGAATGTACATCTGAGGTGCATCATGTACTAGCACAACACAGCTGTTAATCCAATGCTTACTGCAACACTGGAAGGCAAAAAATTACAATCAGCACAAAATGATAAATCAGAGTAAGAGCTGGAGAGAATTGGAGGGGAGGGAGGAATATTGTTCCGTGCTTAGTTCCTGTGGAAAAAATAATCTCCTCAGTCAGAACGTGATCTCTTTGCTGCAGTGCTATGCTTGGTCTTGAGTCACTGAAGATGACCCATTTTTAAGACAACAATATTGACTTTTTAACTTCCTAATATAGCAGTGAACCTGCAGTTTTAGAAGCACAGAGCTTAGGTACTGGAGAAGGACATCTCTTCATCAAGTCTCTGCATTTCTGGAAGACAGTGGTAAGCCCCCTGCTGATTCCAGTTTTAGTCATCTACTACAGAAAAAGTRGTAACTAGAAACACCAGGCTTTCTATCCCTCTAGTAGGGTTCCTTGTCCATATGCTGTTAAAAAAACCCTAAAATTTAGAGATATGTTCTTAAGATAAATAGGTCTAAGAACACAGACTATGTTTTGGCAAACTAACTCAGTCTGCAAAACTGCCTGGACTCCCTGCTCAAAATAGAAGTTGGACCTGCCTTGRGACAGAGAGCTCTTTGGAAAGCTGCTTCTGCTGCTTTCAGTCAAGGTTTGGAACAACATCAGCTTTGAATCACTCTGTTGATGCAGTTGCCGGCTGAAGTAGTTTTCTCTAAGTCTACAAACAGATTGTACCTCTGACAGAAAATAAAATATTCAAATCTTTGGTTTTTTAGACCATACATGACTGTCAGCTTAAAAGTTATGTTTACCCTTAGGCTCAATTCAAATGCCATAAAATTAATTATGTGGGTTGGATGTAGTTATTTTTCAATATACATATAAGATTTTTCAATTCTAGTTCTGATCTCAGTTGTTGCCATGAAACAGCATTCTGTGAGACATGCTTTGGTCTGTAACAAATGGCAGCTACTATGAGACTATGGTGAGTATTTTGTTATGGAGCTGGAGTTGTCTATATTTGTTATGTGTGACAAATTGGTTTCAATCTCGTTAAAACCAGTGTGAGTCTTAAGAGAGCCCTGCAGTATTGGGCTTAGGTCAGAGGCTTCAGTAAAGTGACATTTGATTAAGCCAGAAATATCAAGCTATCAATGCTCGGAAGAAACAGGGTTAAAGAGGTGAGAGAGACTACCAGCCCACTTTCTGTATAGGGCTGGCTATGCATCCATGAGTTTGGACTAAAACTTGGAATTCTGTATGTATTAGAGCTAATGGTGGAAAGTCAGGTGCAGGAACCAGTTAAGATGTGACARAATGCAAGGTGATGGTCTGTGTTTAGATTTTAGAATATGCATGTTTCTGTTTTGACTTTGATAACTAGATTGACAATATAGCACTCTGAAACTTTGAGATATGTAAGAGATACCTTGTTGGAAAGAGCATTAATGGGCCGTGATGCAGCATGACATAAAAGCTGAGAGAAGTAGGTATTTGTTTTTTTTTTTACTTGTACCCATCAGCACAATTTTGGCTTTTTACAGTTGAGTTGTCCTTTCCATAATGTGACGTATTTTGAAAAATTGTGCAGGACAGTCTACAAGTGACAGAAATGGTCATGGGATAGGACAGGATTACTAAAAATGATAAAGTCTTGCTTTACACCCAATGACATATTACAAATATGCTGCTCTCCACATATAAATTRAATTTTAAAATACTATTTGAACAGATGAAATAGATAGTTTCTTATAAGAGTTGTATGTTAGTTTGTGAGGGGTTTTGTTCTCGGGGTTTTTTTAACTTAACATTAAAGCCAATCTGAACCTAAATTTTTGTGGTTCTGGTGAAAAACTGGTTATCTAACAAAAGTGTTAAGAAGACAAAAACTAATACCTGGTGTGTTATTTTAATGTCTAACAATCTAAAGCAAGGGCAGACAGCCACAGTGAAATTTTTCTCTGCAGTACTGTCCATTTTGTGACCAGACAATAAATGCTTAGACCTTAAAACACTAAACTGAGACAAGTGACACCAGGAGCTGGCTTTGAGGTCCTTCTACTCTCCTCAGAAATCTTTTTCTTGCTTTACTACATGCATCCCTCTTAGACTGTATTCTAGAGAAAAAAATTAAACAATGATTTTTAGCTAATAGCATTCCTTTAGTCTTATATCACTGCACATGCAAGATACTGAAAATAAAGAACTCAATAAGTCAATGAACTGGAGTGAAATATAACCCTTAGAGAAACAAGAGAGAAAGGGAAGTCAAATCTCTCAACATCAGAGGAAAGAATCAATGTAGGAAATCTACAGAGGTATAGTATCTTCTCTTAAGTCAGGGCAAGAGTCTGCAATCCATTGCCTCCAGTACAGAATTAAACATGAAGAACTCAGAGTCCTGGGAAGACAGGATTTCTGGGCACCAGTCAAGACACATCCTCAGTTCTGAGTCCCCCAAGGGGAGGGGGACCAGACTGGRTACAATGGGTCACCAGGCTCTTCCTGTCGTGCTGCTGTCTGGTAAGCAGCTCCCATGGAAATCTTCACACCTAGAGACAAACTTCATCAACAGACAAGACGTCTATTGGTTTTCTGCACGGTATTGTTGCTGATCTCTATTTAGACTGGGCTTTGATACACTAGATCATATTCATCTTGTAATATCAAACTTCTAGAAGCACTATTTAAGAGAATGTAATTTACAGGAGCCATTCTGTTTGTTCTGCAAACAGCCAACTCCTGCCCTGGACAGAGAGATGTGAGTTGAATWTATGCCAATTTAATGCAAACCAAAACATTTTCTGCACTTAAAATACATCTTTCTGGGAAGCTGTGCCAAAGAAGAGAACTATTGYTTGACTCCCCAAATCCTTCTGTCACACACATACTGTTAGAGGAACTTTCTACTGAAAGTAACCTGAATCCATACAAAAACCTGAAATATAAACATATGTTTCTGATCTACATAGGCTAGGAAGGTGTATCTTCCCTTGAAAATTCAGGTCTAAAATTTTAGTTAGAATAATGATTATAATCTGAARGTTCATGCTTTCTTAATCCAAAATCACAACAATAATTTTGTTMTACATTATTTATATAAATACAAGGAAATGTAAAAATGATTATTTAAAAATAAGGAGTGAACTGCATGCCTAAAACTATCCTGAGTTCAGTGCTTGAGGCTACATAATTTCTGGCAGAGGAKAATAACTACAGTTTATGCCTTAGATATTCCCTTGGTGTTTTCTGCATTCCAGAATGACAATTTTGGGCATTATTACATCATTACTTACGCATATACAGGTCATATACTGCTATTATATCTCCAGATGCATTATTTCTGCATATTCCTTAATCATACATTTTGGATAACAGCATTCAGTTTCCCTCARGCATGGCATTTTCACCTAATCTTTTATCCACTGAGTACTATAGGTCACAGGGTGATTCATCACTTTCTTAAACTCAAGATGAATTATGAACTCAGGGTCACCCAGGAATGCAATTAACTGGTCAAAATACCAGTTACAGTCTTGCTCAGGATCCCATTTGAAATGTAAAAACAAAAAAAAAAAATCTCAGACCACTATTTGATTAATAACATTTTCAACCGGCACTATCTTCATGATGATTTCATGTAGATAGTTTTTCCTTAGGTCTCTGAAAACACTAAGAGCAATTTCTATAGGGTCTGAAGTTTCCCCTTCCATGCACTAGGACAGCTATCTCACCGAAGGAAGATCTTAGTCATGCTGATGTGATTTACCCTGACAACTCCACACTGACTTCTTATCACTTCATAATCTCTACGGTTTACASCAATTCCTTAATCCATTTTTTTTTCATGATCTGTCTAATCTAACRTCCTCACTTAAGACAAGACATGTATTTCCCTCCTGCCTGAGGACCCACCATGTCTTCTTAAATTTCTTAAATTAGTTCCTGAAAAATTGCCTTGGCCAGTGTTTGGTTAAGCAAGAGCACACCATCATGATCACACCTCCTCTCAAACTCTGTGTTCATGGTCACTGTGGTCACCCAGAAACCAAAACAGGACATCCAACATTTTCATCATGTTCACTTTGCTAGCACAGTGGGTAACAGGATGTTTAAGTCCCAAAGAGAATAGAGCCACATAGATTGATTTTGGCTGAAACCGAGGAGGTAACCATGGCAACAGGAGAAGAGAAGCACCAACTATTGCACTGACAATCATTACATGGCCAGGCTCCCTGGCATTATTTATCCTGACACTGGATTTAGAACGGAAGTTTCTCTTCTGTGAAATCATAATCTTTGCCTATTGTTTTAATTACTKATCAGATGAAACTTTTCAGCTAAAACTTCTATCTCTCTCATCTTGATGCCTCACCCTCATGAAGTTTCCCTCTCTCCTTAGGTGATGACAAGTGTTTCTGCATTTGAAAGGAGCTATGAACTCCACCACTTAAGGATAAAAAAGCCAACCAACCAACCAACCAACCAAACAAACAAACAAACAAAAAAACCTACTAAAAAGTCAAGCTTCTAGAATCAAATTCCTTAACTTAAGGCTTACATTTTTCTTTTATTCTTAATTACGCTGAAGATTAGTGGACAGGCAAAAAAGAAGGAAGAGAATAGGGATGTCTCAGCCAGAAGGCTCTCTAGAAATTGTCCCTGGAGGGAATTCTGACTGTGCTTCACAATTAACCAGTCTACACAAATAAATGGATACAATAGCAATCTTTGTAGAAGGAATAATTTGTCCTTCCTAAAACTTCAAACTGAAAAAAAAACAGTCTTTCAAACTTTTTTTAAAAACAGAAGAGCAAATAGCTAGCATTAAGGCAGGCAATCATCCCCACTGGATTTTCCCTGATTTTCATTAAAATTTGTCTCTGTAATTTACCACAGTAAAATGCGTCATCAGCAACTGTACCAAAATATATTATTGTATGGTTGTTTCTYAATTTTTTGGGCTCTAGTTTGAAATTTGTGATTCTTATAACACTTGCAGCCATTGTGAAACCATTGAAAAGCTCCATTAATTCAATCACAATGAGGAGAAGTGSCAAAAAATACTCTGTATCACAGTCAGGGCTTCTGGATATCCTTTATTGTGACATATGCGCTATAATCACTGCTCCTATGACGCTGAGAATTCAGTGTTCTTGGCTATATATCAAAACCTTCTATGATTTCAGGGCCCACTTGTGGGCAATATTTGTCAGCAGCAAGTCTGGATATGCTCAATAGTGACTTTCTTGAGCATGTAGACCATGGTAGGATAAGGGCCAATACCATAAATATCTGTCTTCTTTAACTTAAACTAACTTTCTCTCAATTCATCTAACCACAGACAGGCAGAATTCAGCAGAAGCAGTTCCTACACTGCAAGTGACTCCAACAAAACCATTGTAGAGCCTATAAGTTACAAAGACAAATGCCCTTGTTGGAGTTTTTATGTCAGAAGCCTTTGCCACAGGGCTCCAAATTTGAATCACTATCCAGAAAGCCTCCTAAAGCAAGCCAACAGCACTTGTGGAAAATATACCTCTTAGGATAATTTTTTTTTTTTTACAAAATGAGGTTATTATCATTATCTAAAATATCTAAAACCTTGCTGGTTTTAAAATAGACATTTTTATAGTCATCTCTTAAATGGCTACGAAGAAAAGGAACTCTCTCTCCAGAATTTATCAGAGAATACATTTGCTGTGCAGATTCCCATTCCAACTGTTGGATTTGCTTCTTCTTACTAATAAAGAAAAAAATTAAATAAAAAAACCCCAAGCAATCCCTTTTCCATATGGTCCCCTGGTTATTTCACCACATGAGTAGCAGTTGCAGTAGTGAGGAGCTTTGTGTAAACAGGTATCTTTCCTCAGTATATCTTTTTCATGAATATTTTCCTAAAGCCTCAGTATTGTACTTTTATTAGAATTGCAATGATCAAGCACAGAATTTAAACTGAGATGGATTCTTAAAAGTTACAAATCAAGAGCATATGCATTAAGGCAATCTAGTCCCTGAATATAGCACCAAAATGGCATTATGCTACTGGATATTGAACATAAGCACTCCTGGAAGATGAAAGGTAGAGCTTTAAATGTCTTTTGAATCAAGATTCGTTGTRAATTGTAGTTCTTCAGCACTAGACAAGTGCTAAAATCTTTAGTGTGTCTGATCAATGCGGCTAAATATTGATCTATATTCTGTGTGCAAGGGGCATAATTTGACAATTTACATTGTTACATAATTTGTCAAAATAGGTCTTCCAAAAGGAATCAAATGTGAAACACTTTTGCCTGGAATCTTTGCTGAATTGCCTCAGAACAGCTCCTGCAAAGAATGATTTACATATTCTTTAGCTTACATTTCTGGAGCATTATTTTAAGTTAAACCAGTGACATCCTAATAAAATCTAACAGACTAGTAATTCTTTGAAGAGCAGGCAACTATTACCTTGGCCTAGGGAAATTTTACAGCTCTAATATTTCATGGCTGGGAGACACAAGCACCTTTTTCTCATTTGCTGAAAAGTCCATAAAGAGAAGCTACATATTTTAAGTAAAACAAGGATATAAGAAATGGTCTACTCTGTGTCTGTCTTAGCATGAGCATCACAAGACCAATTATCCAAATATTTCCTGCAGAAATTTTCCAGCTCCCTTCTGCAAAGATGTTTTTCCTCTGGCAAGAATTCCACAGTGGCCGGTCTGACCGGGAACTCCAGGAGGTTTACAGTAAGCAGGAGAAGCAGTTGGAGGTCAKAGAACATACCCAAAGGCATAAAAAATGGACATAAAAACCTAACTTTAACAGTCTAAATCACTTTCGAGGTGTCAATAGATGATTATCTATTTGTATTTCTGTTCTACAACCTTGGGAGATATAAGGAATGTCCATGCAAGTCAGTAAAATGCATCAATAACATCCCTGTCTACGGGATTATGCATGTAATTATGTGCACAGGTGGGATCATCCTTAATTATTTACTGTGATATGCATGTGGAATTGCCTTGTAATTGTTTTCTGAGYAGTAATCATTCATTTTCTTAGTTAATGCAATGAGCTTGAGCATGATAGCTGAAAAATTTTATAAAGCTGTGTTAAAGTTGAACTTTTAAGCTAGTAATGTCACTAATACTYAACAAATCTATTCATTATTACTTCCATGCATTGCTCAAAGGAAAGGGGTCTCTTCTGTATATTTTAAACTAGTAATATTCTAAAATAAGATTTATTTATTTTATTCCACTTGATATTCTATACCATTATATTTTACATTCTGTATTGTCTCATTTACAAATCCAAAAAAGCAAAAAACAATMTGTTTGTGCCTATCAAAAGGGACAGTCTAACTTCCTACTAGGTTGTGTCAGCAAATTAAAATAAGAATTGTTCATCACGAAGTCTTTCTTACTGGCCTCAAGAGGAGCATACAGACTGTGCTCTAGCAGCCTGGGAGGGAATGTGTTTAACAAAAGGATCTCAGTCTCATTAAGAGCAATGAAGTTTGCAATATCGATTCAACAGACATTATTAGAAAGATTTTCTTAAATTATTAACTTCCAACCTCAGCAAGGGCTCCAAAGGGGAAAGGAATGCAAAACAAAGAAGCTATTGAAGGATTAAAATAAGTAGCAATTACAAATGCAGTGAGCAACATTTTGAATAAATGTCACATTTGTATAATTTTAAAGTTCCCAATTTGATCTAATGTTCTTTAAAATTGTTTTTCAGGTGGTGGCACTTGAATATACAAGCTTGAGGACTAAGTTCTAAATTGATACGCTGAAATTTAGTTGCAACAATGGGCCTGTTTCTTTGAAAAAAGAAATGTTTCACTTAGAGATGTTGAAGAAGACCAGTGTCTTTGAATGAAAATCTGGTGCAAAATTTTAGACAGTGACACAGGAAAACTTTGAGCTATAAGACTGAAGAGAAAACCTCTTAAAAACTGAAATTTTTGCTCATGTTTGCTYTTTTGGCCTAATGCTTACCCTCATGAACCAATAAGGTCAGGCCATTCAAAAGCTGTACACCTCTTCAAATTCCATACCCCTGTGTAACTAAATACAGATTATTTTTAATTAATATATCACACTACACTATACCTCATTTTTGTGCATCAGTCAGTACAGAAAGGTCTGAAAATGAATGTGCTGATTATTAAACGATTCCCAAACTATTTCAATATGACCTTTGCRGCAAATTTAAAGCTTTGTAAGTTTTTATTATTGTCCACTGCCAATGGAATTTCAACTTCTGGCATCTGCATCTGCCACAATTTCTTGATCTTGCTGTTAAAAGATACTTAATTATATGCAAAAAAAAATTTTTAAAAGAATATGCACTCAAAAAAAATATTTCAAAGCATATGCCCTCAAACTTCTCAGTTGCATTTCCTACATCTATTRGTGCAGTCTCAATTTGACCACTTCATTAAAAAGCCATTGTTTTCAGGCCATATTTCCTTTTTACAGGTACCCTGGCTCATTCAGGGTAGTTTGAATAACTTTTCATTGTTTCCCTTGGTTCATCATGCAGCCCTACTACTTGTTTCCTGCATGCTACTTAAGTACTTGTGTGAATACATAATCATGAGTTTGATAATTATCTCTTCTTAGCAGACCATGCATGCAGCATTTGCTCTTCAAAAATTATTTTAACCTTTCTAGGACATGATTTTGCATTATGTGTTCACATATTCCTGAGAGGGGACTATAGCAAAATAACACTAATACCACAAGTGCACATTAAATTAGAAGGACCAATTTGAGATGCTGCAGGACTGGCTTTTCAGGCAACATTTTATTTTATATGGTCAAATTGCAGCTCTCACTGACTGTATATACAGGTTTTCAGCTACTCTGTAAATTAGCAACATACAAGCGACCTGCCAAGGCCACCCTTCAATAGCGTCATTGACATTTTTTGCTCAATATGACCATCAGATTTGTGTGGCAGAAACCAATATTGAAACCAGTTTCCGCCTCTAGATGTAAAAATTAAGACATGTCTGGCAGCCCTCTATCTCACTGAAAAMAGCCCTTCCATTTTCTGCAGCAATCCAGGCAGAGTTTCACCGGACAGCAACATCTTTGGGTATAAAGCACTAGCTCAAAGTCTAAGTACTCATTTCAYACATCCTTGGGAACTGGCATGCTAGCTTCTTCTAACTCTTGAAAGTTTGACTTTTCATGYGTTACTTCTAAAAAAATAGGAAACAACAGATAAAAATTCATTAAGCTTCAGAAGACAGAAATTCTGACACAAAAAGTTACTGTCTTTCACAGAATTTATTAAAAATTTTATGATCACACCTCATTTAACAGAATGACTGCCAGCATATAGGAGAGGCCCATTTCTGTGAAATATCAATTCTAGAAGATACAGTAAATTTTGTCTATGGGTTCTCGTCTGTCTTCTGATAGCAAAGTAATATTGAAGCTCAAAAGCAGACATCAGTTGCTATGAGGGATTATGTCACAGGAATTTCCTGGTTTCTTTCAGACTGTCCCTCTGTTGTTCGGGATCTTTATGCTCTATCTGG